>JAQGBJ010003580.1:0-12324 GCA_034698345.1 Sphaeridia pumilis | reverse complement strand
TAACTGTTGCAAATAATTAACGTGTAATATTTCCCAAATGCGAATTTAACAACCGTCAACTGGACGCTTGTTAGCGAAGCGACGCAACAAGTGAGCATTAAAAATTGCATGTATCACATATCACAAGTTGGGAACCCAGTCGAGTAAGAACCAGGTCATTGCTAACTGGGCATGCCTGTCGACAACGGACATGTGAATTACTTGGGATGAAGTTGAGGGCAAAAACTCGGAAACATCAACTTTAAAGTTATGTAAAAGTGCCATATACTTTTAAAGCTCATTTTCCGGTAAGCTAGGACAAAGCCTTGATTCTTTGAACTTATCGCTGAAATTGAACATTACTTAGAAGCGATTGGGCACGGGCATGGGTATTCAGCCAGCACTTACATGCCTGGACTTTTAATAGAAAGTAAAGTAAAGTAAAAGTGCGTGGGGAATATTTCAAAGAGTGCAAAGGGCTAAAAAGCATAGAAAAAGCTTTTTTCTTGTCTGCTCGTTGAAACTAACTCGTTCATTAGAATTGCCTGTGTGGGCTTTTGGAGATCAACAAAAGTGTTGTTTTTGGAACACACGTTGATTGATCGTTCCAAACCCCGAAGGCGGGGCAAACCAAGCCCTGGAATGGACCACATGGATGTGGACATTTAAAAAATTAACCCGCGTGCATATCAAACTTGCAGATCCGAAAAAAATAAACCAGCTGAAATTGTCAACGCAGATTGTGCAGGGACTTTTAATTTTAGTATTGTCTTATTTTTTGAGTTGGTGCATCATGTTCCGTTGTTCTCTTCCGGGTAAAATACAGTAAAGTACGAGAAATAATTACTTTCACAGCAATAAAATTTACAGCTGGGTCGCTTGATATCATCGTCGTCGTCAGACATAATGGCACTAAATGACCATAGTTTCGCCCTTACATTTAATAATCCTTCTTCATTGACTCAAAGAAAATGAATGAACCCGCGCAGTTACTCAAGTCTCAAGGGTCTTTTTTACGACCAGGAGCTTGAGACAGAATGTCCCTTGTCTTTTGCCTTTTCCCAAAGAGCAAATGACATAACTGCACTTTCTCGGCTAGACACACAGACTCCGGATAATTCTTACCTCAAAATTGCGTAACCGAATACCTAAGCTCTTGTCGCTTGTGTTTTCAGTGAATTTTAAAAGTAGTTTTTCGTAGGTAGAAAGTTGAATTTTTGGCAGTTGACTTTTGGTGCAGGCCATGAATCAATTTAAATGGTTCGTGGTCTACTGCAAAGGGTAAATCAACCTTTTGATTTGGTCTTTGAATTTCCAGTGAGACGGAAAACATGGGGAGAAATGGAACAACAAATACGAACGTAATGCCAGGGCTAATGTATGGCCAAAGTGGGGATGTAACCATAAGGGACATACATATATACACACACACACGGGTAGACCACCCATCTAATTAATAAATTAACGCTGCTATGGCTTTCGAAAAGAAGCTTTTTCAAGTTGTTGGTTGCACCCACGCAACAACATCCGCCTCCACTACCCGCCCGCTATTATTTTTATCACCGCGCGATTCACAGCAATTTGTCGAACGTCAAAAGTACTTGTTGTGCCCGGCGTGGTATAAAATCCAGACAGATGCGGGCGACGAGACTCGGCAGATTTCTCATGTTTTTTTACGGGAACGCGCAGCAGGCGTAATGCGGGATATGACGCGACCGCGGAAGTTGCACGCGCGGGAAACTTCTCGCGGTCGATGATGTTGCGTTATGTCAGTGCGGGAGAATGCTGCGGTTATAAATAGAGCTAGTTTTGACCGTGAACTTTTCGGTCAGATTGATGGCGGCGCAGGGGCCCTGCTGGCTTCGGGAGACGATATGCGGTCAAATAAATGCGGTAGGTAGATTTCGGGAGATTTGATGACGGATTTATTCTGACCTGTACATATTGCGGGCACAAATTACATTGCAAAAGTTTCGTCAAGATTGTGGACTAATTACAATGCACATAGTTACAACACCGTTCCGACAGTAAAACTAAAGATTAAAAACAGCAATGCTAACGCAATTTGAATAGACTAACTTTAAATGTAGTAACTAGGCACTGAAATCACTATCATTCAAGCTATTCGAAGGCATGGCGTGTGTCGTTGGAATTTCGGGATCTTGGAGGACGATATCTGTCTTCGACACATTGGTGAACTGACGCGAGATCTCTTAAACCGCCGCAGTTTGACGATGTTGCCAGTTGCAAAATCCTGCAATAAAGAACATTAATAGTTAGCAAAGTTTTAAATTGTTGAAATCAAAGCTGAACAAAGGAAGGAAGGAAAGTACGTACCATTAAATAAGTAAATCTTGGAGGTTGGCGAACTGCGTCAGACTTTGGAGACATTTGAAGCTTTGAATCACGATGAAAAGCGGCCGCAAATACTTTGAGAAACTGAAATCAGCAAAACATTGGATTAAGAATGAAGTCCCATGGTGAATACAACCTCTGCAAAACGTGTGCGAAGCCTTACATTAACTTCAAATGCTGTGCTGTATAACCAAAGTTGCTTTTCTATGAGGTTGACCTTTGCTTTGATTTTCATCTGGCATGTTTGTGGTTGAACCTGTAAAACAAGTAGTAATCAAAAATATGTGTGATTAACTTGACCTAAAGGATCTTTGAAGCCCTGTACATATCAAGAACAGCAAAACAGGACGAAAGCGGGCAAATGGAGAGTAAAATCTAGTTAAAATGGATAAGAAAATGGCAGCGAAAAACAAACCTGATACTTGGAAGATTGAAGCTTAGCTCTTGAGTACAAGTTGATGAACAATTTAAACGCGAAGCGATGATAAATGGCACTGTACTAAGTTTTAGTAACAATCAAATTTAAAACAATGCACTTTAGAAATCCACTTGAATTTGGAAAAAACGGAAATCCCACATTGCAACTTCCTGGTTGTTGCCTGAATGGAAAACCAAAGCAAAAGAGCGGGCTTGAGAGACACGAGGAAGGGAAAATCGCGCGGTTTTGCCGCCGCGAAAAATCATTGGTTGGCTGTCAGAGCACGGCCCGGGATTGGTTAATGAATGATTTTGAAATTCTGATTGCGCGCCAATCTGTGTTTACCGTTGCATTGCAATACAGTTGTATCTACAAAGTTACGATAGTTGCTGATAGAATTTGAAGTTTCTGAAAAGTTTTAACGTCCAAAACATGAATCATGCTGATGAAGACGGGTTAGGGTTGAAAAAGGCAAAGAAAAAAGAATACAACGACAAATTTAGACTGGAGCTGAAGAAAGACGTGAAAGGTGAGATTTTATCCATGGCCATTAGTAAACTTTGATAAATTACTTTAATTGTTGTTACTTTGCTTTTCAGAATGGCATGAAAAAACCGGATGTTTGTTGAGAAACATTACAACGCGAAAGCAACTGCAGATGGCGAAAAGCAAGTGGTGTTCTGAGCAAAGTTATAAAGAGAAGAAAAGTGTAAGAGCTGGGATTGCTGACGTTCAAGACGATGCGCAAAGTAGTTTGAAGAAGCCGGAAGTGGATTCAAGTGCTCAGAAAAACCCTATCGTTACACCTGCTGCTGGTGCTGCTTGGTCAGAAGATAGAAGGGACAACTTGAACTCAAGTGTTGACAGCTTTGATATAGTCCAGCTTGATCCTCCTGAATCCGAGGAAGACTTTGCGGAGGAAGCAGGCGGAGAAGAAAGTGATTCAGATGGCAATGTTAACGTTTCCGAGGGCGATAGCAATTCTGAAGAAGATAATGGCGATGTTGAAAACAAATGCGACGATTTAGAAGGTAAAGCATCTATATAAAGAAGTACTTTGAAGAAAGATTTTATTTTTGATGACAGTTTGTGCTTTGCAGAAGCTGTTGTTCGTGGGCTAGGACACAACAAGTATATGCGTTGGTTGAGTGCTATGATTGTGAAACACGGCTGGAGTCAAAAGGCGGCAGTGGAAGTTTCAGCGTTCTGTCGCTCCATTCAGACAAAAAGCAACGAATTTCGCAAGTCTAATTCTCCCTTGAATGTGAGAACTTTGAAGAAGAGACTAGGCAGTGAACCCTACCTGAAAAAGTTTATTTGGAAGTGCAGAAATTGCAAAGTGATTTGGACTGGTTGTATACAGAGAGGCATCGAACAAATAGAGTGCGAAAGGTGCATGATCAACGCAAAGTACACGGACCCACATGTAATAGTGTTCAACTTTAGAGCAATGCTAGAACTACTGTTGCCGGATCTCTTCCCTTTGATATCGGAGAAAGACTTTGCTTATAAAGGAATCCGCGATTTCATTGACGCCAATGGCATTCAGCAAGACGATGTGCTGCTAGTTGGCAATACTGATGGCGTCAGCGTTGCTAATGGTTCCTTCTCTGATATATGGCCAGTGCTCTGCTACGTTTACGGCTTACCGGAGAGAATGAAAAGTGTTGCAAAAAATATGCTTATGGTGGCAATGTGGTGCGGTCAGCACAAAATTGACGAACAATGCATGGATGTATTGTTGGACGAATTTGTGTGTGCATTGCAAAGTACTCAAAGAAACCCCATTTGTTGGACAGACAAAAGCGGACTTCGTCATCAGACCAGAGTTTTTCTGGTATACTTCTGTGGTGACTCGCCAGCCATAGCGGAAGTGGCAAAAATCAAGGCTCATAACTGTAATTATGGTTGCCGATTCTGCTACCATTATGGCCAGAACTTTATGCTTAGCGAAGTTCATGAACCCAGGACTTTGACGAACTACAATGATGACGCAACAGAAGCAAAGCGACTGTTTCCAAACCCAAAACCTCCGAATGATCACTTCCGAGGAATCAAAGGAATTTCTAAAATGGCAAAGCTGGAATATTTTCAGTTCCCTAATGGTAAAAGCAAAAATAAACGAGCCTTAGAAAGTATTGATGGTCATTTGCAAAGCTAATCTTTTTGTTTGTTTGTTTATTGCAGTGTTCCCAGTGGATGTTCTCCATGCTTATTACGGAGGCGTTCTCAAAGCCATCATTGAAGCACTTATGAATTCTCCGAAAGCGCGGCTTCATTCCTATGACGACACCGTTGCATTGCTAGATAACTTCTTGAAGACAGTGAAAATTCCTCGACGCTTCAGTAGACACATAATGTCGTGGAAAGATCATAGCAAGTTCAAGTTCCACCAATGGGGTGTTCTTGGCATGTTTATTTTGCCTGTTATTCTGGAAAAGTTGTTTAATCGTAATTTTTGCTTAGCTTATTACTCTTTAATCAGCTCTTATAGCATGCTCTGCAGGCGTGGACTTGGTGATGATGAATTGGAGAAAGTAAGATTAGGCTTTGAACACTTTGTTTCGTTTTTAAAAGACCACTTTAGAGATGCTGGGCAAAAGAGGGTTAATTTTCACTATCTTCAGCACTTTACTACTTGCTACGTACTGTTTGGACCAATGTATCTGTACAGCTTAAAGCCGTTTGAAAGCTTTAATCACGAATCAGTCAAGTATTCCTGTTCGAATCAGTATGTAGGAGTAGCTATAGCTAGAAAGTGCGCACAAACGTTTGTGGTTAGGGATGAACTACTTAGCGAGAATGACAAGCCGAAGGATGAAATTGCGGATCACGAACTTTGCTCAAAATCAGGTATTCGAATGAAGTTTTATGGAAAAACGGGATCGGATAATCCGTCCGAAAAACTTCCCAAGTTCAAGAAATGTAGGGTCGTCAATGTTGATGGGAGCAGCTTTGAAATATTTAGTCATGATATACAACCTACTAGTCGGTTCCAACAAAGCATTTTTCGAGATGGTCGTGAAGGTTTCATGGTTCATGCAATGCTTTTGAAACCCAATGGTGAGGTGGTTTTTAAATGTGCAAAGTATTCTTTGGGAGTCATCAGAAACGAATTTATATATGGTAAAAGTTGTTTAACAAGCTGTAAGAAAATAGTTATGGTGACGGCAAATTTAATCGGCGAGTTTATACCGTGTTTCTTTGCAGTTTACGAGGGCAGAACGTTTTTCACTGATTTGTTCTGTAATTCTGATCTCATTGCTGAATGACTTGTTTACATGCAATAAAACACAAACATTTTTAACCTCGCAGTGTCTTTATATTTCTAGACCAGATCAACAGCATTGCATTTCTTTGATTACACACGTTAAGGCAAAGTACCTACTAACTATAGTATAATAGCCATTCAGCTTTTCAAAATTTTATTCGACTTATGTTTTCGTTGCTACCAAACTTATGGATCTCAAAGCAATTTCGTTTTGGCGTTTATATATCCTTCAAGCATCGTAGATTCCAACTAAGTTGAGTTCAAACGCTAAAATCTCCTTATAATAGCCTATTGCACCAAACAAAACACATGATTGCTGACGATGAGATAACTGAAGGTTGCATTTCTAATTTAATTGCAATTAGTCCGCGTCTCCCGCCGCAGGTCAACCAAATGTTCACATCCTGAAGCTGATATGATCAAACCCGCCATTCGCGGTTAACAATTCTCCCGCACCGCGCCGCCGTCAGAATTGGATTCTAAACTGCATTAAAATCTCCTGCATTCTCCTGCCGCTCACCACTTCCCGCATCAAGCTTTTCCGATCGGCTCCGAGCTGATTTTCTGACTCCCGAACTGCATTCCCGCGCCTCGTTGACCGCGCGCACAATGCTAAAGAAATGACCGCTCCACGCCAACCGCCATTTTACCTCTGTCTACTCCCTCACAAACAACCTGCTAGCTTGACCGCATTTACCTAGCACCTTTTAACATTGCGCTCGCCCGCTATGCTCCTGCCTCATAGATTGCGGGCAGAATGTGAGATACTTCTGAGGGCAATTCTGCCTAAAATACATCGCCGGGGGTATCTATGTGGGCCCTTTTGGGCCATTTAGTTTGCTTTCGCTTGCTCCTCCACGGCTCATGTGTCTACAAGCTTGAAATCGAAACCTAAAGGAAAGGATACATAATGGTTCATGACAACCTTGTTTAAATAGCGTAGGAGGACTTGGACATGCATTAGTTTGTTCACCGAGTTCACGGATGGAGGAAACTGCGGCTACATATCGTTTCCATGAAAACGGGACAAATTGCTCGTGAATGCATCATTCATGATATCTTCGTGGTCCTGTTTAGTGGGTGGCTCTTGGAACAAGTTTTGTTTTATAATTTTACTTGCAATCGCCCTCGCCCTTTTCACTGGAACGATGAGCGACCCTTTTCCGAAAATTCCGTGATGGCTCACGGCTGGAAAGAAAGTAGAGCAAGTAAAGTAGCACTTTTCAATTTCCTTATGCGGTAAACACCACACGGGTATCAAACCATTGAATTTGTTCAATTCCTAAAAACCGTCATCCTTTAAACCGGTAAGCAATTAATCATTTGATTCCCCCGAGCTCTTGGTTCGTGTGTGCCCATCAGAACGTTATGACACGATCCTCGCCGTTCCATAAATCCATTCTGTATATACCACAAAACGCCACTCATGTTTAAAGAAGCAGATGTGTAATGGGCTTCCAAAAATAATTATTAACTTTATCGCGGCAAGTCCGAGCACGTGTCCGTTATCAGAAGAAGAAACCAGTTCGTTAAAAAAAGAATGCCGCATACTTGGAATCGTCGCATGAATTTATTTGCACTTTGGCCGGCTAATTCTTATAAAGGTATCAAATACCGTTAGAATTCTTTCGGCTGTTGTAAATCTTTCGCGGCACCTGTTTCCGTCACTTTGATCCCAGACCGATAGTTTCTTCTTAGAGAGACGACAAGCGGTCTGCTGTGGAGAAGAAGGAGTCTGAAGGACACATAATTCTGAGATTCCCGTTTGACTGACTTGAGGACCTTGTGACGAGAGCGGCAGAGGGCTGCTGAGCAAAGGGTGAAAGCTGTGAGACGCGGTGCAGACTTTTTGGAATCCAGCGGATATAAGTCATGGTAGCTGCCAAGATTTAATTAGTGTGGAGCTTATTTTTTAGCCCGTTTCGAACAAGAGTCAGTAAGCAAGCGGCGGCGGCACACTTGTTTATCTTGTTGGGTAAATGGAAAGAAAGAAGAAGAAGAAGGAGCAGCAGCATTTTTGAGAAAAATGTTCAGGCGACTTTCCGTCTGTCAGGGCTGATCATAAATATTCTCTTGTGTACACCGACCCGCAAAACTTTTAAAACACACAACTTCTTTTCTTCTTCCCCTTTTTACAAGAGTATCATTCAAGAATCATCAGAAACCATGTGATTGCATCCCAATTGTGTCATTATCCACTTGCAGGGTTGCTAGTCACCCATGATCAATAACTCCCGTTATCGCAAGCTTTAGAGTAGAAAAATATTTGAAATTAGAGCAACAGGTTGTTATTTGAGAAACCAAATTTTTGCTAGATCGCTTCAAATTCCGACGGCCAGACTCGCTGAAAATAAACGGGATGATGACTTTCATCAAGTGAATATATAAATAGTGAATCTCCGCACTTGCAATTATTTTTATTTAGGTTAACAGGGAGGAAGAGGCTTGGTTTCCAACGCCATGACGTCGTTCCTTGTTTGTGGGCTTCCGTCGGACAAATTGGCTGGGATGACATGTGTAATGTGACTTGGCGGCGGCATTGTTTGTCTCTCGAATAAATTCCACTCTTAATTGTGGTATACCGTCAATTAGTGAGTTGTAGGAGGCGTTTGTAGTTGTTAGTGGTGGCAACCAACATTATTATTACATTACTTGTCTCTTCTTGTTCTGCATTGCGTGTGGTGTAGCAAGGATTAATGCGATTCATTATATCAAGTGAAGCGGGGGTGGATCTCTCAAGTTTCTAAACAAAAATGCCGCCGCCACAAGTCAATCCTTCTTCTTTGATCCAGTTGCCTTGTGGTGGTGGTGGTTCATGAATTAACCCTTCCTTTTTATTCTTGTCCCGACTCTTCTCACATTCAATACTAACCAGCCTTTTCAAAACTCACAACAACTACCTTGTAAAAATCAGTATGAACATAATAAATAGCATACACTTTTTAAGGAGAGACTTACAACCCTTTCCATTCAGAAAAATCCCCAGGCTTGCCTTTCTTGCATCAACCAAAACTACTACATATATTCACGATTTCCTTTCGGCGGTATTGTAAAACGACCTGGTTATAATTACCGAGTATAACCGTCAAAAGAAAGGGCCATAGTCCAGAAGAAGCTTTTTTATCAAGTTCAAGCCGTTACCTGTATGTTGGTGTCCCATTCAAAAATTTTGTATTGATTGTTTATAGATCCAAAAAGTTTCTCCATCCAGCATTATATCTGCGGCTACTCAAAACTAAAACACACTTTGTAAGAGCTGAACGGACATATATACTCCAGGTGTTGTTGCGTATCTGTTTTTGTAAAATTAGAGGATGATTCTTTGATAATCATAAAAGGTGTTGGAATGACGTATAGTTGAATAGACGAGAGACTAGAGGACCGGCAGGGGGTTGGTTTAATTTCCGCTTCAATTGAAAACAGAAAAAAGAGCCAATGTCCAAAGGTATATGAGAACCTGTTCCGCATTTCATTGATAATTTGTATCGTAACGCACGGCGATTATCGTCAAATATATTTTACTTGTCCTGAAGCGGCGAGCAGTGGATGCATGAGGACCTCAAGTCAGTCACAAGATTCATGGACGACGACCAAGACAGTGAAAAAAGCCCGGCAGCCCAAATGTCCTCAGTCGGCTAAATTACGCTTTCACTAACAAAGAAGCTCTTGTGTATTTCTTGCCCAAAGTTTTGACTTGGACACATTGCTCAAGTTTCATAGCTGCTGAGCAGCATCATAGCTCCTCCAATTAAAATAATAGCGCTTTTTATTCCTTCCTCCTGAATATAATAATATTCTTCTTTTCACTCACCCACTATCAACTATACCCTGTTCTTCTTTACCGCAATTTAAAAAAGAACAATTTAGTATTTCCCATCACTTTTAATTTTGTAGACACGACAAGGAGCAATTGCAAAAAGTGGTTTGGTTTCTTCCGCCGCCGCATGTCTGTCTGTGAGATAGGTTTAATGCCAGCCAAAAGAGTTTCAGATTAGTCGGATCCCACACCGATATTCGACAAACAAAAAAAGTAAAATGAGGCGTGGGCTCATTACACAGGCTGTGTTCAGAGCCAAGCTCTTAATTAACACAAACTTTTGTCAATTTCCCTCAACCCGAATAATATTTTTTCGCTTTTAAAAATTTCTATAAATTGGCAACAGCAAAGTTTTTTTTGATATTGACAAAAAGGCTAAACGTAATATCCCATCACACATATATATATAATGCCAGTTTCCAAATTCGTGTTTCTAATTAGCGTGTAGCTCACCTCTGTATTAGTAACACCCTTTTGGAATCGGTGTGAAAGCAAATGTTTGAACGGCTGTGAAGGTGCTGATGATGAGATTTGTATGACTTGTGAAGCCATTATGATTTTGAACGGGTTGTTATGCACCAGGTGTGTGTGTGTTCAACTTTAATTAGGCTACCAAATACATACACACAGGTTATTGTTGTTGGTACTTACATGAAAAATATAATTTCACGTGTCTGCAAGCGTAAAGTGGATGAAGAAGCAACTGCATAAAATCAGCATTTCAGCCTTATTCTCTACGTCTGTTAGAAGAAGCGTTACCGTAATTTCCCAGTTACGGCTTCCTTGTCAAACAAGATAATAAAGACTTTGTCATGATCGGCGGGTGAGAAGCAAAAGGATTTTGAACAAGATAAGCGTAATCCGATGAGCCTGTTACTATGACAAACATAAATAAATATCCAGTTAATTCAAGTAAATTAGCATGGAAATTGATTGACTATGCATGCACTCGTGGTCTGTATTTATGCCGAGTTGTCTTGATGACACGGTGCACTTGCTGGCACCTGACCATTCTTTCTCCAAGTCGCTTCCACACACCTTATACAGCAGTATTTTGCCATGTCATTCAGCAAGTTTCAAGTGTCTCATCGTCGTCGTCGCTTTTCTCCTGCATTTGTTCATTAAACACGCTACCTGAGCTTTTCGTCACATCTCGTCATTTCGTTATTTCTGAAGAATTATAATTTCAAGGCTGTTGTGGTGTTCAGCAGGGGTTACATTTTATACGCATGCAACTTTTATATATATGACCATTTTAATCAGAGGACGTGTCACGCGGTTTACCTCTCGTTTGCACTGACATTGGCAACCAACAAACACTTACAATTTTGTCAACCTCATAATCTGTAGGAAATGGCCATAAACATTGACCTTGGATGGTTACATCTTGAGGCGGCAGGAGACGTCAGCAACAATGTCACCAAAATAATCAGTGTCCATCAAAATATCAAAGCTGTAAAAAATACCAGTTATCACTTTTGCTTCCAATGTAATTATGTTGAGTGTGTCATTGGAACAATCGAAATTCTCCAGCTCGTTCATTGTATTTAGTCCAGCAATCAGTGATGTAGCTAAAGAGAAAAAAGGACCAACTGCTGGAGCAACTGATGAGAAAATTCTAGGAACGCCATTTAATGGAACCTTGTTACCCATCGAGATTTGTTCAATGTGAATGAAATTCTTTTTGGTTTGTTGCTCGCCTTTCTGTCACCCTTTGCTACTTGAAATTGCCATTCTTACACAAGTCTCAGGACTTGAATAGTCACTTTCATTCATTTAAAAGGATTTCAAACATTTCTTTTATCTGAGTACTTGAGGCGCTTGAAACTGACTGAGAGATTCCACTTGCTTAACAAACGGCAGACTCACGCAGGAATAAAATTCTTCATCTCGGAAGTGGACTTTGTCGTCGTTGGTAATTGCACTATAAACTGAAACTTCAAGCTTCGCATTTTATAAATGACTTTAGCTATGTATGCAGCTTTAGCGTTAGAAAAATATTGCTTTTTAGGTAGAGCGGATGTGAAACTTGAGGAAAAACAAAATTTGCGCAAAGTCATGAATGGCCCAAAAGTGCATATTGTCTGTACATACAGATGAACCTGTTGCCGACTGTGGGAAAGGTACAGCGTATTTAATCGCTAAATTTGTAAAACGGACCTCAAGGTGCCAGATTGTTTTTCGCTGGCTGTTTGACTGGTGCCGACAAGAACAAGAAGAAGCTCCTTAGATGATATTGGCTATTAGAAATTGAGTAAATTTTGAGTATCATTGTTTATGGGAATGCTGATTGGAGGTATGAGAAACAAGAAAGGCTAAAATGTAAGGAAGAAGACTGCGACTTGACTTGTTCTTCTCCTCAAATGACCGTCAGGCTTGATCGTATATCAAGTGAAGCATGGGAAACGGGGTTAGGCGAGACAAGTAATTTGGTAGCTTGGTGGCACAAGGAAAAAGTAGACAAGATTATTGCACAGTCATTCC
>JAQGBJ010003579.1:0-12324 GCA_034698345.1 Sphaeridia pumilis | reverse complement strand
AGCCAAATTTACTGCTACGGCCCACTTCTATACCACGTCCAAATGGCCAAACTGGACCACGACTCCAAAACCTTCGTAGACCAAAAGCTTCTGCGGTCCCCACAAGAAGTCATCTTAGATTTCCAAGACCTGCTTCAAAACACCACTGTACCAACTCAGGACCAAATCCACGGCTTCCTCAAACAAAACTTTGGAGCAGCTCGAACAGAGCTGATGCCCTGGGTGCCTTCCGATTGGAAAGAGGCTCCCTCTATCCTCTCGTCCATTAAGGACACACGTCTCCGCGCCTTCGCCAGTGACCTGAACCACATTTGGAAGGACTTGGGCCGCAAGATTCATCCTGACATCGCCTTGCATCCTGAACGCTACACTTTGATCAATGTCCCAAATCCATTCATAGTTCCCGGAGGACGCTTCAGTGAATTCTACTACTGGGACCAGTTCTGGATCCTCAAGGGACTTCTCGCCAGTGAAATGCTCGACACTGCTCGGGGCATGATTGAAAACTTGATGTACATGGTAGACTTCTTCGGTTTTGTGCCCAATGGCGGGAGAATTTACTATTTGAGGAGCCAACCGCCCATGCTGATACCAATGGTCCATGACTTTGTGAATCAAACTGGGAATCTCACCTTTTTGGCTCAGCATGTCAAGACTTTGGAGAAGGAGTTTCATTTCTGGCTTAATAATCGAACGGCAACTGTTGAATACAACGGCGGACGGCATCGGATGGCCCACTTTGATAGTGAACGAACAGGGCCCAGGCCAGAGTCCTTCAGGTAGGCCCCAAATTTTGAACTTCTTTGAAGCCAAAAGGTTTAATTTTTTTTCTGTTTGTTTATAGGGAAGACTATAACCTCGCACTTCAATTCGCAACTGACCCAACCCGAGACGAACTTTTTGTGAACCTGAAATCAGGCGCTGAATCCGGTTGGGACTTTTCTTCTCGATGGTTTACTGCGACCCAAGTGGGAAATCGAACAAGTAAATTAATTCTACATCTAACCTAACCTAACCTAACCTAACCTAACCTTAACACTAACTTACTAACTATCCTGGGTAACTAACTATCCCGGGTAACTATCCTTAACCCCTTTTACTCAACAGTTTCCCAAGGTCTCAAGAACATCAAAACCCGCAACATAATCCCAGCAGACCTCAACGCCATCTTGTACAATAACGCCAAAATACTCGCCCAGTTCCACAAGCAGGTTCGTGGATCTTCAAAGCCTATAATTCCACGCTTCTGTCTCCTAAAACTTTCAACTTTTCAGCTCCACAACGACAAAAAGAGCACCTACTACGAAATAATAGCGTCCAAATGGCACGAGGCTATCAACGCCGTCCTCTGGGACCCTGAACAAGGCTGCTGGTTTGACTTCGACTTCGTTCTTCAAACCAGACGCTTGGAATTCTACCCCTCCAACATTGTACCTCTGTGGGCCGGAGTTTACGTCAACAGCACCAAGTTTCATAGCAACCACATCGATGCGACTCCAAAGCCTTCGTCGCCATCCGAAGACCGCGACTTTACAGTACAGCAGGTCATCAAGTACTTGAACGATTCAGGCGCTCTTCTGTTTCCTGGTGGAATCCCAACTTCGATGGAACATTCTGGTGAGCAGTGGGACTTTCCCAATGGATGGGCGCCTCTACAGCATTTCATCGTTGAAGCTTTGAGAACCACTGAAGTTCCGGCCGCCAAAGCAGTAGCGTTCCAAGTTGCTAGGAAATGGGTTGTCAACAACTATGAAACTT
This sequence comes from Sphaeridia pumilis, assembly GCA_034698345.1. NCBI lineage: Eukaryota > Metazoa > Arthropoda > Collembola > Symphypleona > Sminthurididae > Sphaeridia > Sphaeridia pumilis. The sequence continues at coordinate 10,566 of JAQGBJ010003579.1, read as the reverse complement.
TTGTCAATTCTAACAGAACCATGTTTGAAAAGGTGAATATTATCTATATTTTTCTCATTCTTTGTACTGGAGCTTATCTAAATTTTGGCTATTTTTTTACAGTACGATGTTCAATCGGTGGGTATTCCAGGAGGTGGCGGTGAATACCAAGTAGTTACTGGCTTTGGTTGGTCCAATGGAGTCATCCTTGACTTTCTTCGAACTTATGGCCATGTCATGTTCCTTCCAAAGACTCTTAAGTTTTCGAATCCTGAGTGAAATGTAATCAAGTTTTATATTTTTTGCAAAGTTGAAATTGTACAATTCAAGGAAAAACTTTTATACTTTCGACTGCTAAACGTTCATAAAAATAATATTATCCAAAGATTGTCAAAGAAACAAAATCCATATAATCTCACCTTCGATTCCTCAATATATTAGATTTCTAGTATCTTGTGTCTACTTTAGCGATATCATCGTCTATTTCATCCGCTACTTACTTTCAGCCTTCGCCCACTAGATTCTATTCACTCTCACTTCCTTTCCACAAATACACAAAAACCAGACCAAATCCATCCTAATCGGTCACTTCTAACAATAAAATCTCCTAACTTTAGCTTCTTCTTCTATAGCTTTATAAAAATAGCTTTTACCAGATCCAACCGGTTTACTACTTGCGGCCCTTTTTAAAGGCCACGTGCCCACGCTGGCACCCAAATTTCTTCTCTCGTTTCAAGTACAAATATAATCGTCTTATCCAATCAGCGTCTTCCGATCAGCGTCACACCTTCTTCACCTTCTTATTAGCAGTCAATCCCTGAGGCGCCAAAACTGATATCGCTGATACCAGCTCGAATAGAAGTTATTAAAATTCTAGCATCGTTCCCAAGTATGTTATAGCCAAGCCAACTTTTACCAGATTCATGTAGCTCAACTCCCGTTTCAAAAGCTTGACAAACATTGCTAATCTACAGATTTAATACAGATGATGCCTCCTTGAAATTCTAGATAAACTAACGTTATTTTACATTCTTATCGTTACAAAAACACCTGTTATATTTGTTGTTGAATTTTTATAAATTAACTGGAGAGGAAAGTTCTTGAGGCTTTGAACTTTTCCCACATTTCTGGAATATCGATTGCTATATTTTGCAATACCTTCAATAATATTCAAGGCTGATTACACCGGGCTGATAATTCAATTTCTATAATAATTGATATCATCACAGCAAATATTCTTCTTCCGAATCAAGACAAACAAGAGCTTTTAAATGTTAAAAGATACTGTTTTCAATGCAGAATCCAATAGAATCTTGTCTACTAGTTTTAGCGAAACAATAGACTTTTGGATTTCTCTCTCCTTCATATCTTATCACCGCCTAATTGCTTTACACTTTTTACATCCCATTTTCACACATATGTATCTTTTTGGATTCAGCCGATATTCAGGCCAACTATTAAACTGATGCAAAGCACTTGACACTGCCAGTTGATTACTTGCTCTCGTCCCAATTCGGTCTGCCATATTTTTTGGTTTCGCTGGTCGAAACACAAGGTATAGAAAGCTACCGACGCTTATAGATTTTAAAAAAAGCGTCTAAAATGAAGGTAGCACTTTTTGGTCTAATTGCCTCCGTGGCAGTTTTAGGGTTTGCGAATGCAACAAATCTGCCTTGTGAACAGTAAGTATATTGAATTTCTCCGGAAAAAAATTGAAATTAATATATCTGAATTCTGCCAAACTTTTGAAATTAATGTCTAATTTTTTCCCCGTTCCCAGCGACATCTACTGCTTCGGCGACATAATCCACACGGTCAACCGCGCCCACCTCTTCCCCGACTCCAAGACGTTCGTCGACATGAAAATGAAGTACGAGCCCAACATAATCAAATCCAACTACGACTTCATGATCGAGCAATTCGGCCCCGGCGTCACCCCAGACCAAGTCCAAGCCTTCGTCGACCACAATTTCGAATGTCCCGGCTCCGAGCTTGAACCCTGGGCCCCTGACGACTGGCAAGAAAGTCCTCGCTTCCTCACCTCCATCAACGACACCGACCTTCGCCAATTTGGATCAGAGCTCAACAGTTTCTGGAAGGAACTCGGCCGCAAGATGATCAAGGACGTCAGCTCTCGGACTCAAATGTACTCGATTATTCCGGTACCGAATCCCGTCATCGTGCCCGGCGGCCGATTTATCGAGTTCTACTACTGGGACCAGTACTGGATCCTCAAGGGACTTCTGCACTCTGAGATGTACCACACCGTTAAGGGTATGTTGGAAAACTTTTACCACATGGTCAACACCATTGGCTTCATCCCAAACGGAGGTCGCATCTACTACCAGAGGTCGCAGCCACCGCTTCTCATTTCGATGGTCAAGGACTACGTCGATGCGACTCAAGATACCACTTTTTTGGCGGGAAGTTTGACCACTCTTGAAAAGGAGTTTGATTTTTGGATCAAGAACAGACTTCATACTGTCAGGCTTACAGAAAATGGAGTCGCGACCGATTACCAGGTTGCGCGGTACAACGTCGAACTCATCAACCCTCGTCCCGAAGCGTACAAGTGAGTTTGCGGTTCTGTTATCGAATTACTATAATTTATTCCCAAGCTTTTCCGAAATTGTTGACGAAAACCTTGGTTTCGATGCTTATTTTTATCAACCGATATCAGCTACTCCAGTTGCCGTTGCGCAATCTTGGGAAAGTCACAATCGCTTTGTATTGTTCCATAAGGTAAACAAGCAATTGTTTTTTTATATTCCACAGCCCTGACTATGAATTAGTTTCATCTTTACCGAGCTTATCGGAACAGAACGAAGTGTTGATGCACTTGAAAACAGCAGCGGAATCTGGCATCGATTTCGGCTCCCGTTGGTTCATCCCCAACGATCCCAACAGTGAGAAGATTTTTCCAATCGACTAATCGAATCATATCTTGGGATTGTTCCAGTATTTTTAATTACACATCGCTCGTATTGTTCCACAGAAGAAGAGCCTGAACTCATCGATATCAAAGCCCGCTACGTCATCCCCGTCGATCTCAACGCTCTTATCTATCGAAATGCTCGTATCTTGGAAGGTTGGTTCAAATCCGTAAGTTCCAAACACCCATAATTTGATCTAAATTTATGCTACTCGCGTTCTCAAAAGAAACGTGTTTCATATACACTTAGCTCGGCCACCTCACCAAAGAAACATACTACAGAGAAAAGGCTGATCAATGGCAAGTCACCATCAACAAAGTGTTCTGGAACGAAACTGAAGGCGTTTGGTTCGACTACGTCGACATGGATTCCGCCAGAGGGCACAACGTCGCCTTCTACCCCTCCAACATCCTCCCGCTCATCCTCAACATCACCGCCACTAGCGACAAGGCTCCAAGGGTCGTCGAATACTTGAAACGCTCAGGCGCCCTCTCGTTTCCCGGAGGAATCCCATCGTCCATGGAACACACTAACCAGCAGTGGGACTACCCCAACGGTTGGGCGCCTCACGTCCATTGGTTTATCGAATCACTGGAAAACAGCGGGCATCCTGAAGCTGCTCAAATTGCTCATGAAACTGCTCAGAAATGGATCACCAACAACTACCTCACCTACCACAACCACAATCAGAGCATGTTTGAAAAGGTAACTTTTGCCGCCAAATATTCTCAAGTGTAAACCTTCTCATACTTTAAAAACTTTAATATTTTCAGTACGATGTTGAAAACGTTGGAAGTATCGGAGGTGGCGGGGAATACGAAACCGTCGTTGGATTTGGCTGGACCAATGGAGTCGTCCTCGATCTACTTCACAAGTATGGCAGCTCGCTCAAAGCGCCAGAGCGCGATAATGGCTCAGGCCCCGGCGATTCCGCGGCGGGAATTCCCGCCATCGCACTTCCGCTCGTCCTTGTTGGAATCCTTTGCAATTATGTCATCAGTTAGTTTGATGGAGTCGGAAGCTTTTGGACCGATTTCATAGACCCTTTGCGCATACTTAAATCATGTACTATCGGCAACCAAGTTACCTTCAGTCATTATTAGGTTTTGTGTGTAACAAGAGCCAAGTTAACCACGACATTCTGTAGCATTTAAGCAATGTTTATTAAGAAATTAAAGCTAAGTTTCTTCCAGCTGAGAGTGAGATTGTTCATAAGAAAGCTTTTGAAAAGTATTGGGAAATGTTCTTGTGTCCTGAATGATGAGAGTCAACTTGATAAGCTACTTCCGGTGCCAATTGGACTTCAGTTCAGGCCAGTGCATGGACAATCAATTCAAGTATACCAACAGGCTAGAAAAGTAGCGTCTTACAATATTTCACTACAAGAACCAATGTTCTCATACGACCTTTTGACACTTGAGACTATGACTATGGACAGGAAGCTGCAACCGGCCGAGTAAATCTTCGCATCGCACAATGCCCCAGTCCTCTCCAGCCCTCACTCAATGGCTCCTGTTGCATTGCTTCTTACGCAACGAGCCATGGAGAATAATCTGGGAGCGGAGGAGCGAAAACCAAATCTCGTTTGTTTACATCTCCGTACATAATTCTCCATGTGTATTTCTTATGACAAAAATCTCTTGGTGTTCAGCCCTTCCTTAGAAACAAAATCTCTACAGTATAGCATATGTATACGCAATGTTACGACATGATCTGCCAGCGAAATCTATTAATATCTTTGGATCTTTTGTACATCCATCAGATTGTGCCGAGTTGAATATACGGACATTGGATCCTGCAGCCAGATCCAATGCTGTGTACTAATCTGTTCTTTCAATCTTCCAAGTTTTTTATCAGAATTCTGGTGGAAGAAGAACGTCTTTGAGACAGCGTTTTCTGATAAATGTGGCAATAGCAAGATACGTTGGCTGGCTAGCAAAGGTTGGACAAGCTGGATGCAACTGAGTTAACCATGACGTGAATCCGACATTAACGGCAGTGCCATGCAAGTACTTGTTGAGTTGCAACTGCAATCTTGAGTCGTCGTACAAGTGAGAGCTTGAAACCGGAAATAGTCGATACTGACTGAGAAAACCATGGTGTTATCACCGACCCACCGATCTTCGACTTCCTACTTTCTGCTAAGTGTATTTTTCCTGCAACTGGCCCCCAACCTTGTCATCGGTGAACTTTTCACTGCCCACGCAGATCTGGAAAATGTTGCATGGGCGCAGCAAAGCGTTATCGAAGCCATCCAGGTTTACCTGGCCCAAGAGACAGCAAGACTGAATGAAATCCAAAGGAGACTGTTGCCGTTGGTTGAACGAAGTCAGAAACCCATTGAGAATGTCACAGCGAATCCCTTGAACGCCTTTTTGCTTGTCAAAGGCCTGACTGTTGATTTGGACGACTTGGTTAAAGCGACTCAGGATAATGAAAATGCAGATGGTGAGGAAAAACTTAAGCTATAAATTGGTTTAAACACACACATATGATGTAAAAGGGTTTAAAATATCTGTTCCAGCATTCAAGTCTAAAGTGGATGAGCTCAAAAGCTTCGACAAGTTCCCCAGTGAGGAAGACTTGAGCGGAGCAGCAACTGCATTGGCGAGGCTGCAGGATACGTATTTGTTGGATACTAGTGCCATGGCCAGAGGCGAGCTCAACAACCATTGTTGCTCCTTCAAGCTTACAGGTGAGTTGGTGGATTTTGGTTTCATGGGATTTTTAAACTGAAAGTATCATGTGTTAATTTGACTCTTATTGTTGTTATACAGCGGACGATTGTTTCGAGCTGGGACGCTTGAGTTACCAAGCGGGAGACTATGGCAGAACCATTCAGTGGATGACAGAAGCTCTGGTCAAACAACTGGAGGAGAAGCAAAACGGAACAAGTTCCTTCCCCAAGGGAATGGGTCAAGCTGATGTTCTGGAATACCTGGCATTTTCTTCCTATCAGAAAGGCGAAGTTAAGAAGGCGTTGGATGTGACAAGGCAACTTTTAGCGATTGACCCTAATCATTCTAGAGCTCAAGGCAACATTGGCCACTATGAGAGAATCATTGAGCAGCGGAAAGGAGAAGATGGTGGAGTTTCGGATCGGGTAAGTTCTTTTGAATATATTGTATCATCTGGACAATTACATAGTCTTGAGTCTAGACAAAATGCAATTTTAAACGCGGTTCTTGATTTCAAACTTTGTTATTTGCAGACTTTCACTGTCAGAGAAAAGCGTATCGCCGACGTGGGATTGGAAAAGACCAAATACGAAGCTTTATGTCGAGGTGAAACTAAGCAGCACCAGGGTGGCTTCTGTCGCTACGTTCACAATGGAAATCCATTTTTGTTCATTGGACCTGCCAAGCAAGAAGTTGTACATTTCAAGCCTGATATTTACATCTACCACGGAATCATTTCCGATGATGAAATCCAAGTTATCAAACAACTAGCTCTGCCGAAAGTAAGCATAGTTTTTGTTGATTGCTTATAGAATTGTGGCCCTACAAGAATTAATTTTTGTTTAAATGATTTTGCAGCTGAAACGAGCAACAGTTCACAATCATGTTACTGGTGAGCTTGAGACTGCTCAGTACCGTATCACAAAGTCAGCATGGTTGCAAGGCGGTGATCATCCCTTGGTCGAAATTCTGAACCAGAGAATACATCAAATTACTGGACTTGAACTTGAGACGGCAGAAGAGCTCCAAGTCGCTAACTACGGTCTTGGAGGTCACTACGAACCTCACTATGATTTCGCCAGGGTAAGCTCGTTTTGTGTCTATATTTCATTCATGTCGCTGATACTTTTGTTTTTCTGTGCGTCGCTCTGAAAAACTGGAATCTAACAAATACATTTTTCACCAGAGAGAAGAAAAAGATGCTTTCAAATCTCTTGGAACTGGCAATCGGATTGCAACTTGGCTGTTCTACATGAGCGACGTTGAAGCTGGTGGAGCAACGGTCTTTCCATCTCTAGATCTGGCCTTGTGGCCCATCAAAGGATCGGCGGCATTCTGGTACAATCTTCTGGAGGACGGAAAAGGCGATCTATCAACACGTCATGCTGGTTGCCCGGTTCTGTTAGGAACAAAATGGGGTGAGTTGGAGCTATTACCAAAATCCCCAAACTTGATCAAGTTGCATTACCAAATTACATGATATTTTGTATTTCAGTTTCTAACAAATGGATACATGAGAGAGGACAAGAATTTCGCCGCCCGTGTAAACTGCAGCCTTCAGAGCCTTCCCCGTTTGTCGATGGCTGACCCTGCCAGCAGAGTCTTACAATTTTTTATAACCATGACTTGTGAACCATTTGATTTTATACTTGCTTAACTTGTTTTTTCAGAATAAAAGCCTTAATCCCTAATTTGGTGGTACTTCATTTCAGTCTGGAGTAGAATAATTCGTAGAAGAAGCCTGCAGATTAGGATAAAACTAGATGCCTTATCAGATTTGAAGGAGTATCTGGGATTCAAGCTGGGAATTGCCATTTTCTGTTGAATGTATCCGAAGTACCTGTTGAGTGTTGACACATGGGTGATCACAGGGCAGTCAATACAGCCGATAATGTGAGCGAGTTTCCAGTCTGATCCGGCTAAGCTATTTTTGGATATCAGAGATCTGTACTTTCGAAGAACGGCAGGTAAGGTAGATGTTGAAACTGCATGTTGTCTTGGATTTTGATATTGTTGATTGAGCATTCGCTATGGTTGTCATGTATTTTGTGCTTATTCTACAGATTTGCTTTCTGATACGTCCTTGGAGCATCTCTCGCTCCACCCCTCTCGGCTCCATCCCTTTCTTTTGAGGCTTCCATGTGCAACGGCTCGTATGAAAAGAGTTGTTTGCTGCTTTGCCTTCTGCTGGAAGAAACCGATGAAGTAGACTTGACAGTCAAGCTTGTCCATTGTAGGGAGAGCAAGCATTCAATTTCGTTCGTGTCGTGTCAATTCGTAAATCGAGTGTCCACATCGTACTACCACTACCCGGGGAGAGCAAACAACCACTGGCGGAACCCGCGGTTGCTTCTGAACAATAGCGTTTGCTTCGGTGAAGAACACGTTTTTCTGCAAATCGCCAGCATCGGCGGCGTCCAAGACAGGATGGAGGATCTTTCAGAAAGTGCAAAGTGCTTCAAAACAGATGATAGCAACCCAAAGCGGTCCAAAACGTACAAGTCTTTTGATCAAGACTGTGACCTTTCCGACGATCCTGAAGGAGCTGCATCGTCTCCAGCGAAACGCATGTTGTCGATTCCTGAGAAAGAAGCTTTGAAACTTGAGCTGGAACAAGCAACCAAGGAGATTGCCGAACTGAAAGAAAACATGGCCGCCTTGTCCAGTGAGAACCGAAATTTGCAGACTAATCTTGAGTGTGTACTCAAGACTGCCAAGAAAGAAAGGGAGAACAACTTATTCACCTTGAGAGAACTATGGGCCAAGTTGAACAATTTAGCACAAGGGCAAGCTGAAAACGTGGAATTATCTAGGATCTTGAACTATTGCAACTTGATTGCATACCAACTGCAATTCCAGGCGGGCCACCAAGAACCTGTCGACAGTAGCTGGATATATAACGATTTGGTAAATAGACTTTGACCTTGCCTCATAAACCACAATCGCTAGAAAGTATGTAATTTTTGAGTTTGTGTCTAACTCTTAGTTTTTCTTGTGATTTTCAGGTTCTGGATGCTGTGTTCACTCTCCTGTCCGTGCCTGACCTAAAACAAGTGAGATTAACCTGTCGGCAGTTTGACAAAGTGGGTGCAAGAGTTTTGGCAAAAAGAGCTGTGGTGTACTTGACGTCTCAAACGTTTGCCGGGTCAAAGATGAGTGTGGTAAATGTGCCTTGGGAGACTATTCCGGAACGTGATTCTGAACGGGTCAAACGAACGCACCGCTACTCTTCCGTGGACCACCAGATGTTCGCTCAGGTGGCTGACTGGAGTCCAGACTTTCGTCCAAAACGAATTTCGTTGTTGGGGTGCGATAGCGCATACAAGCTGCCGTCTTGCCAGTTTGCCACCATACAACAATTGCATGTTACCCAATACGACCAGACTTGCGGGATCGAGTTGCTTCACAACGTGGCCAGTTTGTTCCCCAACTTGACGTCGCTCACCATGTGCGATATAAAACCTGAATCGTGGGCAGAGGTTTATAAATGTCGATGCATTTTTTGCGGGTTGTTCACCAGAAAGGAAATTGCAGACACTATCACGATTCCTTCAACTTCAGCATTTAATCAAGAATATCGGCTGTCCGTTGATCAAATAGCCCGAGCTGAAAAGCTACCACTGAAAAAAATAAGTCTTGAAGTTACACCCCATTGTCTGCAGGGCGACTGGGAAATTCTGCGACATTTTCGCCAATTAGAGGTAAGTTGTTGCTGACTGACGGATATCATCATCTCTGTGAATCTGTTGTTGGTCATTTTGAATGATTTTTAAAAATCCATTCAGGCCATACAAATTGACTGGTGGACAGCAAAGGACCGATATGTCGAACCTCAAAATCCTATGCATGCTCGCTACGAAGATTTCCTGGAAAAAGTGTTTCCGTATATGCTCAACTTCTCAAATCTCAGCCACCTCAGTCTTAGGTATTGTCGATACTCTTGTTACCTACCTGTTCAGGCGTTTAGAGTTATCAAAACTTTGAAACTATGGTTACTGTTTGTTTTTCAGATTCGAATTCAAATCCCCTGATTACATGGTAGTTCAAACTGTGCTGAACCAGCTCCAGCTCCACAAAATCTCGCTTAGCATCGGGGACAGCTCTTGTTTCTACCCAGATCTCACGCTCCTCAACTTTTTATCCGGCCTTCAGAACCATGTAGTTGAAGCCTTGGATTCCTTGTACTTTATGTGCTTCCATGGAGGTTGCGAATCAATGGAGTCCAAGTTCCGCCACATTTTCTCCCTTTTAAGTAGCAACAACTTTTTTCACAAGCCTCGATGGACGCTCAAATTTGGATGTTGGCATTTTTCCAAATCTAACCTTTATCTTGTCACAAAAACAGCCCGGACGCTGGTTGTACAGCAACAAATGCAATTTGATGCAGGTCCTAACCGCGGTTTTGATACCTTCTTGGCAAATTACTTCGAAGGTTTTGTCGTATGCAACTATGCTGTTCATCGAGCAAAGTCACAAAACTACATGGAAATCTTGAATCCAAACGCCATTTCTAGTGCCCATTTGCTTTGGGCCAATTGGATGCAAGTGCCCGATTTAACTTGTGACACATGTCTCAACCTTCCCCGTCTTGTCTGTGGTAATATTCTCTCAAATGGCTCTCCTTTCAATATAATCATTCTACTTCAGTTTTTAATCAATACAAATCGAATTTTCAGACCTGCCTGGTTTCCGCGAAGAAGCAAATATTGGTCAGGGTCACGACGAATCAAACGATTCAATTGAATGGGATTCCTCATGGACATTTTACTCAATCCCGCCTCACATTTTATCCAAGGTAATTGTTCGTAACACCAAAATTTATATCATTACCAGGCATAATGTTTTTACCTACTACCATTTCATATCATGATCAATTAACTCATGTTTCCCATTGTTTTTTAGTGGGATCTCGTGTTGGACTCGAAAATCCAAAGTATTCTGTCAGGTGGAAAAGCCTGCTTTTGCCTCTGGTGGAA
>JAQGBJ010003578.1:0-12324 GCA_034698345.1 Sphaeridia pumilis | reverse complement strand
ATTTACGGGCGGTCAACGATTGTCGAGCTGGTGGCGGTCAAGGCTGCTCAGGATGAAATCGAAAAAATGGGGGAGAGGAAGACCATGACTTCAGCATTGGTTCGCTTCTTCAACTACATGGAGACTCATTGGATGAGCTTGAGGATTGTTTTTCAAAACAGGGATCTGCCCAAGGTAGTTCAGAACAAGGTAAGAAGATTTTGAATACCTTGAAACAAAAGGAAAAATCAAAAAAATCTGTTGTTTGTTAAATAACTTGATAACCAGATCGTTGTCTTTATATTTTCCAGTACTTGTCTCGAATGCGGGAGTCTGGTGTTTTGATCGACCCGGTCAATCCATTTATCAACTACCTGGACGATTACAGTGTTAAGAACGGATGGAGGTACTTCCAGGAAGCTGCAAACTCAAGCTTGACCTCTTGGGATCACTTGGAGAAGGGCTGCGGCTCCGGCAATGCTGATAACATGATCAGAAAGAAAGTTAAGAAAGTCAGGAAGGTTAAGCACATTAAGAAGGTCAAGTAGGCCCTTTGAATATGTATGTATTCAAGGAATATTCGCTTGAAAAGAGATTTGTAAAACTTGACAGAATTTGGCTTTGATATGATGCGATGAAATAAATATATATGTATTTATTCAATATCATTCGAAGGGCGATGTACTAGAAATTTCGTGCTGTAAAATAGCTAATAGCTCCACTAATAGCTGAGCAATAGCATCAAATAGTCAATTATAGTCTCATGGAGCAGTTTGACCGTCTCAACATTGATTTTGGCAAAAGAGCCCACATTGAGGTCAAAGGGTCGTAGCGCAGCAAGCCGTTTTCGGAAGTACGGTAAATTCGGACTCTGCACCATTTCCTCCTCCTTCATCGACATTCGAATACTTTCGATGAGCGCAGCAGACGAATCGCTGTACTCACCAACTTGTACATACATGACTGTCACAGCAATCATAATAATGACATCCACAATGACCACCATCGAGTAAACGAGGAGGCCCAATTGAGCATCCCCGTAGCGAGTCAAGGCGACGTATGTGAAGGTGACTCCGGTGGACACAGTACATAAGGACAAGGCGGGAAGAAACAAGTCCCTGCCATATTCATTGGCCATTTGGTTCACCATCTCGACAGCTCGAAAAACCCGAATTCGATCCCAGGAGGACACTCCAGGTGTGTTACTGCAGAAGTTTAAAAATATTTTGAAAAGATCCTACACAAATTGAAAAGCCTGAGAGAGAAAGTGAAACTTACGCGACTTCAGTAGCAGTGACTCTGGTCCCAATTGCAAATCCAACTGCTATCATGATCATGTACGCTATACTGGAAACTGCGGTGATGATCAAGTAAATTTGCCAAAGTAGCAAGATGACGTATGCTGTTTTGTAGGGTTTCCATGGTTCCGGAAGAAGGTAGAAAATATGGGCGGGCAGGTTCGGTTTGATAGCAAAGAGGACTACCAGTCCTGAACTCATAACAACGCAGCCAAGCGTTACTAATAGCAGGATCAGGAGGGATATCGGCGAGTACTTCCATTTGACTGCTTCGTGGGCGCCGTGACCTAAGCAGTTGAATCGATGAGTGGGTTTGGTTAAAGATTCAATTAGTTGATTGGAAAATGGATACCACACTTACGCTGGCAGGCTTTGGTATTGGCCTCAATGCAGTTCCACACGTACGGCAACACTCGTTCGTTCTCAAAGTTGCAATAGGCTGTCAAACTGCACACGGTCGCCAGAGCAAAGTAGAACATGATGTAAACCACTCGAAGTGTGAAGCCGTCTGTTGGAACGAAGCGAACGATTTGCAGAATTTCGAAGAGAAAGTATAAGACTAGTCCGAAGACTCCGATTCCGCGGAGGTACTGCTGATATGGATGCAGACGGTATTGAAGGACGACCACGTGACCAATGTCGCCCACTTTTTGTAGGATTGGGCGCTGGATGGGGTACATTTGGGTGACGTAGCCGAAGAAGAAGACGTAGTAGGCAATGGTATTGTAGGTGTTTTCGGTGAAGAATACGGTGTATATTCACCGGGTGAAATTCTTCGGTCGGGGCATTCTGGAATCTTCAGAAACTCCTGAAGACTTCCGAACCGAAACACAAGTAAAAGTGATAATGGCGCTGAAAATGTTACTTATCGATATACCTGCCAATCAACCTTTTTTGGTACCTTCAGGTACGCAAGAGGTAGTTTTTAAAAATTTAAGTCGAGTCAAATGGATAACGAAGTGAATATTGGTTCTTTGGCGTTATTGAGTTTTAAGGTATCAGCAACCAAAGGTATACGCTTTGAAGTTACGCGACAAGAAAAATATGTATCCTGCTGCCATCTACGAGTAATAAACTGAGCATCAACATCAGTTTTGACCAAACATTAATCAACCAAGGATGTCTATGATGAGCAGCGCCCAGTTTAAAGCCAAACGAAAGCAAACGAACTTCAAAGTGTGATGAAAAAAGGATTCGTAATCGCTATAAGCTTGAGAAATGAGACCGCGGTAATAAGGAGGTAACTTTCGTCACTTTGAATGTCGGTGCCCATTGAGGGAAGTGGAAGTCTCAACCAGTCTCCAGTCTCCTGTAGTATTTGAAACTGTTTGCTTGAAGTTCGAAAGATTAGAAGCTTCAAAGCTTTATTCCTGCTGTTTAGTCAGAAGGTTACAATTTGGGTCATCATCATGGCGTCTAGCAATGCTGCTAAAAACGGTAAGTGTATCAGATTTTCATTTTAGAAACTGCCCAGTAAAACCATAGAAAATACCTTCGAAGTCAGCACTCTGCGGGACACAAGCGTAATAGATTACTGTCACAAGCGTCAAAAAGCTATCATAAACTGATAGAATATGTTACTGTTCCAGGAGACAAGATCTTCAACTCCATTTTGTACGTGGGTCGCAATCGCAGTCGCAACCTTCTCGATAGCCACTTGCCGAAAGAAGGCCAAGTCGCCGATCGAATCATTGGACTCCTTCGCCAACGTGACATGCTTATTGACCGATATGTTCTCGGCGGCAGAATCGGAACAAGGATGGCCATCGAAGCTGGATTCAAGCCAGACTTTTATCTTTACCCATTCTTCAATTTGGACTGGAGTGACACTTCGAATGCTGCAGTTCAGAAAGCGCTTCCGGAGCTTCTCGATCAGATCGTCAAAGTCTTCAGATTCCACAACTTCCCCACTGCTAAAATCAACGATAGTGTTCGAGTCCAAATTCTTGAGAAAGGAATGCCATTTTTTGTGGACGTTATCCCAGCGGTTAACTTTTTCGAAAACTCCGTGAAGGAGGCCCAGTGGCATCAAGTGCTCCGCCGCTGCGCTAACGCCGATGCCAACCTGGAGTACTTGCGTTCTAGCGCCGCTGAGAAGGCTGTGGAATTTTTGGAGAAGCAAGATGAATTCGCCAAGGATGTAGTACAGTTGGCCAAGATTTGGAACCAAAACTGCGTCGTAGTTGAGCACATGATCGGAAGGTCTCACATTGTCGAATTAGTGGCGGTTAAGGCTGCTCAGGAGGAATCAGCGGTCGGTGCGGCCAGGAGCTTGACTTCAGCGTTGGTTCGCTTTTTCAACTACATGGAGTCTGATTGGAAGAACTTGAGGATCGTCTTTGACCACGTGGATCTACCAGAGTTTGTTCTGAAGAAGGTAAACGGCAGAAACCATTACAAGAAGATTGAAGCTACTGATTATTGATTTTCAACGTAATCCATCGATTCTTTTTGGTTTTTTGCAGCACTTGTCCCGGAAACAGGAGTCGGGAGTCTTGATTGACCCGGTCAATCCATATTTCAACTTCCTGGAAGATGAAAGCGTTAGGGGTGGATGGGGACACTTCGAGAACGCTGCGAAGACCAGCTTGGATTACTGGGAAAACCTTGAAGGAGGCCACGGCGAATTTTTTGCTGGTCGAATGATTGGGATTGAGATGTAGACATTGACATGGTAGTTGTTATTTGAAATACGGAGTTTTGAGAAGCAGTGGATGATTAGCTATATCTGTTATGATGATATTACTTACTTCTACTTATTATTGTTTTTTAACTATGAACATGAACTGATTACAATGCATCCTTGTGAAAACCAAATCAAGGACATCTAGCGTCCGAGCTGTTTCCTGGAAGAGCGCGCACTTTTAACTATTGAGAGGATAACAGCGTGCATCAGCAAAAATCGGCGTTAGTTGAGCAAAATATTCTACAGGAAGCATTAAGCCTGGTTTTTCAGCTTTAATCTATTGGTATAAGCCTCATTATATCATTGCTAAGTCTTTAGAAAAATCATGGCAACTTCAGCTACAGTTCAAGATGTCGTTGGTGGACCATCTGCAAGATTTGAGGAAATGAGGAAGAAAATGGAAGAGGCCGATCGAGAATCAGGTAATAGTTTAGTTAATTCTGAACTAAAGTGCAGTGAGAATATTAACCACACATTACTGATGTAACATTATCTTATGTATTGCCAGATGTTCGACTCCGCAAAGTCCTTCAACGGGAACAAGCCGGCTTGAAAGACTACATCACGAAAGGAAAACAAGTGGTCCAGAATTTGACGCACCTCTTGAAAGAAGAAGGCTTTGGAGTCCACCGACATTGTTTAGCCGGAAGTATCGGCAGGGGAACGAGCTTAGGGCCTGCCCACAAGCCCGACTTTGACGTTTACCTCTTCTTCAACATTTCAGGACGTGCTGCAAACGCTTCGGATTCTAATCAAGACCTCGAAGACCTGATTCAACAGAAGCTGAAGGACATAAAACAGATCTTGATGAAAGCAGCAAACAGAGAATTTTACACGGTGACTTTCATGACCGAATTCGCTGTGAAGGTGAAGCACCTGGAGTCTGGACTTAAAGTGGACCTTATGCCAGCAATCAACTTCGGAGATGGGTGTAATCAGTTACAAGAAATCTTCCGTCGTGAGGTAGAATCGCAGCAAGTGGAGCAAGAAGTACGTTCCAGAGCAAACTGAAATGGATCAGTTCGAGCAGCGTTGAGTTCGGAGTCAAGTATGCCAAGAAGCAGGATCAGTTTGTTCGAGATGTCATTGTGCTGGCCAAGTATTGGAACAAGAATGTTGTCAAGATGAAGAAAATTTCTGGAAGATCGTACATCGTCGAACTGGTGGCAATGAAGGCGGCGCAGGAAGAACTTGAGGACGCTGCAACTGCGAATGTCCGACGGGAACCGTTCCTTGTGAAGGCGCTGACCAAGTTCTTTGAAAGTATGACTGAGTATTTCTTTGAAATACAAGTGTACTTCAAAGATGGCTTGAGCGATATTTCGTTCACTGGAAAAGATTGTTTCGACCTTTATAATGCTCGCGATGTAAGTTGACAAGATTTCAAGTTCTTCAGAAATCTGTTAAATGCATTGGTCATCAGTATCAGTTCTTTTGTTTTGTTGCAGGCAAGAATGGTCGACCTGTTGTATAATTTTGGAGGATGGCGTATAATTGATCCTGTGATGCCGTTTCGGAACTTGATGGACAACGAAAAGATGATGGATAATTGGGTAGACTTTCAGGACGCTGCTCAAAAAAGTATGGATATAATTGATAACGAAGATGACGGAGTGGGCAAGAGTATTGAGGAGACTATTGGCTTCAAACCGATTGTAGGCTAAGCCGTTTGTTGCGGAGCTCTTTGGAGTGCCACGTTTGGCGGAATATTACTGATTAGCTTATACAAACTGGAATGATACCTTCAGCGAATAAAGGTAATGATCAAATTATGAAGTGATATGGAGGTGAGAATGAATTTTTACTGTCAGACACAGAATTGTTTAGGGGAAGAATATTCCAATCCACTTTTCATATCAGAGCCCGAAACACGGAAATCAGCATTAGCGTCTGGAGAACTATAGAATATAAATGTATACAGGATAAAAGCATATTTGAGGAGGATGTTTTGCAAAGAATTTGTTGCCACAGGAAGGATCCAAATCAGTTATAGGCATATCTGTCGCGCCTGGGTATCTGACATTACGTATATACATATATGGACCTGTTCTTGGAACCAGTTCTGCGATGAATGGGGTTATTGCTTGGTTTACAATGTTTACACTTGGATGTTGTTTGTATAGAGCTTGTTTTTCTGACGGCAACGTGTGGAGATAGAAGATATGCTCAGCGTGTTGTGATGTTGGTCATATGTTTCTCAAATGTATTCATACAAGAATAGTACAGCTGCTGTTATTTTAATCGTCTGTTCACTACTGAGCAGCGTTTTGCAGGTGGAACCAAAAACATCAACGAATCACACTAAAAGTAAAGTCACTTTTTTAAAAGTGAAGGCGACATCCAAAGATCCGAATCGATAAAAACTTAATTACGTTTAACTTAATATTTTCAGGTGAAGACCGCTTCCTGAATAATGTGGTCCAGAAGGAGAAGGAGGGTTCCGCCAAGTACAAGGCAGCAGGGTCCGCGGCCACCGAAGCGGTGATCAAGATTCTGAAAGAAGCCAAAGACGAGAATGGCAAGTACATGCTCAACATCGCTCGTCAAACCGTTTCCGGTAGCATTGCCAAAGGAAGCAGTTTGGGACCTGCTCACAAGCCCGACTACGACGTCGTCATTTTCTTCAATGTTCCTGACGAAGTCAAAAAGAAGTACACAAAGCCCAACCTCGAAGACATGCCTTCTGACGAAGTGAGTGCTTTAGCATTTTCTCCAAACGCAGCTTTTTAAGGGTAAAACAGTATATAACATGGCTTCTGAATGATTCCTCAGATTCCCAAGATTCTGGCAGAACTCATCAAACGGATTACAAAGATTGCCAAGGATTCCTTTTCCAAGGGTCTTAAATACAAGTTCAGTTGGAAAGTGTGCGTCGAGGTGGAATACAACGGCTTCGAGTTCGACATTGTGCCTGCAATCAACTTCCATGAATCGCAGAAGAGCAAAAATCCCATGAACGACCAGTGGATTGCTGTACTGAAAAGGTGCGAGCGGGAAAAGAAGCATTTGCCGTTTATGGCTTCCAGCATGGCCGAAAAGGTTGTCGACTACGTTAGAAACCAGGACGTGTTTATCACCCGCATAACTGTACTGGCCAAGTTGTGGGTCAAAAACTGTGTCACTGCCCATTCGGAAATGTGTGCCAGGTCAACAATTGTTGAACTGATCGCCGCCAAAGTTGGACAGGACGAGCTCAAGTTGCATAAAAAGGAGGCTTCGACTACGCGGGCGTTTGAACAATTCCTCGAGATTTTGGCCAAGCCACGGAGTCATGTGAAGGTTATTTTGGACTCCAGTGGCGTCTCGTTTCCTGCATGGGTCAACAAACAGGTCAGTCGATCGCTGCTTCGCCAACATTATGATTCGCGTTGAATACGGCTAGCGTGAATTTTGAATTGCAGTTGGACTTGAACAAGAAGACGACGGGAAAGCCGATGCTGGTCGATCCAGTGAACCCGTACTTCAACTACCTGTTCCATGCCGAAGGCTACGGAGTTGACAAAGGTTGGAAAGCCATGAGCGAAGCTGCCAAAAGAAGTTTGACGGAGTTTCGAACGAGACCGAAGCCACAATGCGCTGATTGGTTGAGTCGGACACTGGGCATTCATAAGAATGACAAGTTGGAAAAAGTGATTAGTCATCGTAGTGAGTTATAAAACAATAGTGTCTTATTCATATTGCAAATACTCTTGGAAAAGAGAAACTAATTGGAAATGTTGAGGATCTTGACTTGGCAATTATATAACAACACATTGGCAAGTCAACGTTTGAAAGGATTACAATTTAAATTGTGTCGTGGCTGTTTGAGGGGATTCAGCCAATTGATGTGCAATAATGCTGAAGCGTTAAGCCAGTGCCTTTGGTTTCTAGTCACTAGTTTTTTGTCTACAGTACAAGGTTAGATCATCAACATCGAGATGACGTTGTTAAGTATCCCCTGAGTGACGTTGACCAAGAGCATTTTGTCCACAAAGTATGCTCCGCCGATCCGGAACCGGAGTGGACGCAATGTTCGGAAACGCAACTGCTCCCATTTCGAACACTCTGCCAGAATTCTAGCTTCCCTAACGAGCCACTTTGTTGAACATGAATCAATTTCAGCGGCGAAGTTGAGACAGCCGTAAATGGTACCAAGAACCCCCAGACCCACAAATAGCTGAACAAATGATGCCAAGCCTCCGAGGCGAATCGAGCAATACGCGCCCATGATGCAGAGACACGCTGCCATAACTTCCCCGAGGCCAGCCACGATTCCATAAATTTCACTTGCTAGATTCACGATCATGTCGAGTTGGTGGTGTATTCCAATCGATTCGTGAATCCTTCCAGAGCTTACAGCCTTTCCATGAGTTTCGATCGCAGCGATCACCAGAATACCTGCCGTACAGCCAGTCAAAGCCACTCCAATCGCAAAAGACAAGTAGTTGCGAAAGAACCAGAGTTCGAACAGGGTCGCCAATATCAGTTCCAACACGAGAGTCATCCAGGAGTCGCCCAGGAGCGGCTGCAAGCCAAACTTGATCGCCGGTCGAACACTTTCAATTCCAGCGTTGCTGTATACTGCTGCCAGCGCGATCATGAAGCCGTCAGCTGGAAAGCCGAGGCCAATCGTGATCAGAACCCATTCGCCTAGACGAATCTTTGGAACTCGTTTGTCGTGAGG
Organism: Sphaeridia pumilis; assembly: GCA_034698345.1. NCBI lineage: Eukaryota > Metazoa > Arthropoda > Collembola > Symphypleona > Sminthurididae > Sphaeridia > Sphaeridia pumilis. The sequence continues at coordinate 3,698 of JAQGBJ010003578.1, read as the reverse complement.
CCAATGTCGAAGGAGGAAAGCTGTGGAAGGGACGCATATACTTGTATTTCACTTCAAAATATATTTGGAAATGGAAAATGTTTCGCTTACGCTCGTTCGTCCTGAAAAATCTTTTGATGAGTTGAAACAAGACTGGAAGTTGGTGAGCGTGTTTGATCAGAGTGTACTGAAGTACTGGGCCGAAGATGTAAAACGCGAAGGTACCGACGGCTCGTATTACTTGATTCAAATGTACGTGAGGATCTGTGAGCAAGAACACAAGCCGTGTCAAAATATAGGCGTAGTAGCCGATAGTTGCTGCAGCGAAGACTTTCCAGCGAACAAACTTCGTGCTCCAGCCTGGGCGGAGGACGATTGTTTCATTGGCTTCGTTCCAGTCGAACGGGAAAGCGTCGACGGCAGAGCCCAGTTTCATTGTCAAAGCGGTCATTTGCAACATGCGCTTTGTTAAGAAGCGAGAGCGTGGCATGTTGAACAAGTTGATGATTTGAAGTTACAAGCGAACTTGAGACACCACGTTTGAAAATAAGAACCACGCAGAAATGTCAAAAAGCTCAAAGCTACAGCTTTTTAAATAGTTTTAAAGACTATCTGGCAGGTACTAACTCGAACCACCATGTCCATTTGCAGAATGTTCTACATTCATAAAAGCACAAGATAAATAATATTTTGGAGACAAACATCAAACATGGACAAATGGAATGAGAGAGTTATTTATGTTTTCATAACTTGTTGCGAATTACATTAAGCAGTCGTGGTTCGCTCTTTTCCAGCGGTTATAGAAAATATTAAGAGACTTCCTACAGGTGAGCTAATGGCTATGGGCAGGCAGGATTCACTTATAGCTTATGAACTTCGTTCAAACCTTTTGGATTAATTAAAACACATACATAATAGATTGACCACATGGGAGTTCAATCAGTTAAGCGGCTCACAAACAACATGAACATTAAAAGGATAAGTCTTAGGTATAATCATTAGACAGCTTTACATCCAACTCATTCGTGCGTTATGTCCGTCTGTCTGCCTGTCCCAATGTTCCAGCCATCGGTTCCTCTTATTAGTCCAATGAGTTTTAATACCAAGAGCAAAGCCGACCCATAATTCCAGGACAAAGAAAAAACTGACGGAGCAATAACATGGGTCAAAAAGGGTCACAGAATACTGGAACGAGAATAGGTCGGGTCATAAGTTACCGATTGCAGGACTGACTGAACAAACTCTGTGCTCCAGCTCCAGCCTTCCCATATTTGAGAACGTGTAAAAACACTTGAACTGAAGGTATTTCCGGTCTCCAGCGAGTATTACACAATACGTGTTACCAAGTCTGCCCGTCCAAACATATGGAGGACTACTGAGCTGCGAAGCTGAGGGCGATCGTATCGTGATCAGAAAACTTTAAACAAGCGAACAGTAGACCTCCCAACCCCACGTTTTTTGAAGAAATAGACACGATAATTACTGGAAAAGCTGATATAATTTTGAACTCAACAGTGAGAGCCAAAATATTGTAGATGTTTTCTGTAATGCAAGAAACCCGGAAATCAAACTTTTTGGGGGTTAAAATCGGATGCCTCTCCTCTCGACGATTAAAAGCCTCACGGTAAAATTGCTTGTAAAGTTGGCTTGGATCAAGGTCAAATATACTGTATATTATGTAAGTAATACATGTCAAGTATGTAGTTGTTGTTTTGGTAGCTTGTCCCTCGTGTCATTGTCTTCATGCCACGCCCTTGACTCCATGCAAACAGTAATTTGGTCGAACATGACCTTTGGAAAACAGCCCCGCCGCAGGTCAAGCCGAAGCCATTACCATCGCAGTACCGACCAATTAATTATAAGCTCCGAAAGGATTCACAAAACTTGATCCCCAGCTCCAATTTATATTGTTTATGCAAAATTATGCTGAAACTGCATTATTTTAAGCTTGTGATGTACATATGTAATTAGCCGTCGTCCTCAGAGCAGTAATCTAATCTATGGAATGCACTTGAGACAACCACGAAGTTATATAACAACGTTTTTTCAACGGTTTGTTGTCATTAAATCCGTTGAACGTGCTGGAAGAATAAAATACAGTCGCGCCCTGTTGTGAGTTATGACTATAGCTGATAATGCAGCTGAAAGCGTCTATAATCTTGGATCTTGATGCCTCCAGATTTCATATTGTTTTGCTGGTGTGGAGTGCGGAGAGAGAGCACATAATACCAACTTGCACTTGTATTGTGGGGTTGAGTTTGTAAAGCTGTTGTTAATAGTTGGTTATTCAGCATTTTGTTTTCCAAAATCTGCCTTCAAAACTATAGTTTCACCGGGAGGGGTTAAAATGGCGGCTCTACCACCAAGGCTCTACACCAAAAGTAAGTTACTCATTAACAAAATTCCATTGGTTAGAGACGAGACCAACTTGACAAGTAAATTAATTAATTAATTTTTGCAGCTGAAGACACTTTTCTGAACAACGCTGTTCAGAAGGAGAAGGAAGGTTCCGCCAAGTACAAGGCAGCGGGGTCTGCGGCCACCGAAGCGGTGATCAAGATTCTGAAAGAAGCCAAAGACGAGAATAATGGCAAGTACATGCTCAACATTGCTCGTCAAACCGTTTCTGGTAGCATCGCCAAAGGAAGCAGTTTGGGACCTGCTCACAAGCCCGACTACGACGTCGTCATTTTCTTCAATGTTCCTGACGAAGTCAAAAAGAAGTACACAAAGCCCAACCTCGAAGACATGCCTTCTGACGAAGTGAGTGCTTTAGCATTTTCTCCAAACGCAGCTTTTTAAGGGTAAAACAGTATATAACATGGCTTCTGAATGATTCCTCAGATTCCCAAGATTCTGGCAGAACTCATCAAACGGATTACAAAGATTGCCAAGGATTCCTTTTCCAAGGGTCTTAAATACAAGTTCAGTTGGAAAGTGTGCGTCGAGGTGGAATACAACGGCTTCGAGTTCGACATTGTGCCTGCAATCAACTTCCATGAATCGCAGAAGAGCAAAAATCCCATGAACGACCAGTGGATTGCTGTACTGAAAAGGTGCGAGCGGGAAAAGAAGCATTTGCCGTTTTTGGCTTCCAGCATGGCCGAGAAGGTTGTCGAATACGTCAAAAACCAGGAGCCGTTTACGGCGCGGTTGATTGTCCTGGCGAAATTGTGGACCAAGAAATGTGTCACTGTGAAACAGGACATGTGCGCCAAGTCAACAATTGTTGAACTGATCGCCGCCAAAGTTGGCCAGGACGAGCTCAAGTTGCATAAGAATGAGGCTTCAACTACTCGGGCGTTTGAACAATTCCTCGAGATTTTGGCCAAGCCCAGGAGCCAAGTGAAGATCATTTTGAGTTCCAAGAACGTTCCGTTCACGCCTGGAGCCCAGGCACAGGTCAGTTGATTATAGTTTTGAAGATGATTTATATCTGACCTCTGACCTTTGAGCCTGGAGTTAATAATCAATGAACGCTTGGGATTTTTCTTGCAGAGGAACTTGAACGAGAAGACGACGGGAATACCCATGCTGATTGACCCGGTGAACCCGTTCTTCAACTACTTATCGTCCAGTGTCGAAGGCTACGGAATTGAAAAAGGTTGGAAGGCGTTGAGCGAATCTGCCAAGAGAAGTTTGACAGAGTTTCGAACAAGACCAAAGCCGCAATGCGCTGATTGGCTGGGTCGAACGCTGGGCGATTACAGCAGCTGACT
>JAQGBJ010003577.1:0-12330 GCA_034698345.1 Sphaeridia pumilis | reverse complement strand
AACTTGTCTGTCAACTCAACCAACCGAGTTCTTCCTCCAACTGGAAATGCATGGACAAAAAAGTGTAGCTTTTGCAGTGTACAAAGTTGAGTAATCGGCGTAAAGATCTACGACTGGAGCTGTTTGGAGCTGCTGGAACTCATTGAAATTCTGGAAGTGAACTCATGTCGCTTAATGGTCAATTAGACTTGTTTGTTATGTTAGCCTCTGATAGCGGCGATAGTTCCGGTGTCTGAACAATCAAGGTGTGGGCGGAGCTGTGAACTGGAGAAACTGGAGAACCTGGACAAAATTACTGGACATTGCTTTTGCTCCTATGTTTATAGATGCGTAGGTGTGTGAGCTGAATTCGTAATTGATTTCAACATAGGGGGCGTGACAGTCGCGAATCATTACAACAACTAACTGTTTTTGCTGGACACTCTGAAATCGAGTCCAGTAACCGGAACAAATTTCCGGACGTGCTCAACTCTGTTGATTTCCATTCAACTACGAAACTCTGACTCGGAAGTTTGTTTCAAATAAACTTTTTGAATTTTGTTTACGCAAGTATAAACGTGATGTTGTTTTGCTTGGAATGTTTTTATTTCCTGAACGAAACTACTACGAAACATTTATAATGTTTTGTCTCGTCTCGGGTTGCTGATGGCGATACGGCGATTATGTTCTTCTTCTCCATCCAAGAAGAAGAAGGCTTGGCAGATTATATGGCCAAAATGGCTCTTGATGAGGCTGCAGAGGGTGTGTTGTTTATGGGTCTGACTGACTGAGGAATGAAGCCAAAAGGCGGCAGCTTTCTTAATAGGAAAAAGAAGAGTTGAAGAATAAGATACAGATTGTGTTTTTCCAGAAGAAGAAGAAGAGATTATTATATGGCTTTTGGACCAACATGACGAGAAGTTGTTGTCGGCTTCGGCTGGATTGTGGTACAGAAGATGAGATTTTTTGCACGAGTTGGGCTCAAAGGGTTGAAGTGAAGAGACGCATTGCAGTTGAGTAAAGTGGCGATGATGAGATTCCGTTTGCTCCTCTCAAGTTGTTAATGCTATTTAAAGCACTGGAGGAGTTGTAGATGAAATGAGATTGGAAAAAACCTGGTCGTGATGCAGCTAATTTGAGCGGCAAAATGTAATGGCAATGTAATGTGGTTTTGGCGAAAGTTAATATAATATTTTTTGATCAGTCAGGAGATATGAATATATGGAAATAGATTGATTCAAAAGGATGTGGAATTGATTGTGTTTGTTGGGTGTGAAGAATATTGTGGATGATATGACACTTATAAACTTGGTAGAAAAAAGGCGGGAATATTTCAAATCAATTCCATGAATAGAACAAGGAGTGAATGGGAATTAGATTGAATGATTTGATTAGGGTGACATCAAGTGGGACTAAATTAAATCAGGCTATTGTTCAATGAGGCCTTTCCAGTCCAGAAAGCTCTGACTCATTGACTCACAAATATTTCTGGATTCTGCGAAAGTCAAAACTTACTTCACTCTTCTTTGTGCGTCTTTTAGAAATCAAAAAAAGAATTACATAGCAAGCACCATTGGTGAAAAAGTGCTCGAATTTCCTCAGTCTGTTGGAACTGCACGGAGTGGAATCTCGCGCGGGTAATTTTTCACTTATGACAGGGAAATGATTGGGTGTGGGTAAAAAATTGCGAGTTTTCTTCGAGGAGAAACGCTATAGAATTACATGCCTCGAGGTGACGACACATAGTGTTTGAAATTGAAATTAGAAGCCCTAAGAGGCAAAAAGGTTAGTTGAAGGAAGCGCGGCAATTCGGGCGCGCGGAGATAATGATGATGATGGAGAAGCTGGCGAATTTCGTAATGTTGAGTAATGCGTTGAATTTAATACTAATGAGAAGTTTCCTCTTTCTTTTTGTTTCATGTTCCTTTTGGATGACTGACGGTGCGATTTGATATTGCGCAATTACAAACCGAAATGTGCCGACTTTGCGATGCTGCTGCTGATGGAAATTGATTGACGGACATTTTTTGGCGCGCGGTCTACTTCAACTGGATCTTCTTCGCTTGCGGTTTTCGCCCAACAGGTAATGCAACACTTTAAGTGTCAAAAGCTTTGAATGATTACATGGCGATGGCGCGAAAAGTCTTGAAATTTTAATACGGTTGGAGGGCTTGGGCCACCTGCTCAAACCGCTCGTAACAATAAGCCGAAATTAGTAGGCTTTAAGGCTTAATGGGCAGCCACTACTACGACTTTGGAATATCGCGCCGACCTTTGAAATCCACTAAATTGGCATCCCTGGCTTAAATACATTAAATAGTACAAATCGGATTGGATTCTGCTGCTGCCCAAGTCGTTAGTTGGGCGCGCAGGCCTTCAGCTTTTAATGGTCATCGCTTTGACCTTTGATTGTCATAAGGCTGCTGGAACAGGAGTGAGTCGAAGCAAAAGCCAGCAAAAGTGAGGACGTCATCAATTGAATTCATTACGTCCAAATCGGATTTAATTTAGGTTCTTTTGTCAACTACCAAAAGGTCTGTCGTTCGAGGGTCAGTCGACAGTCATGTATCCGATATGGATCTTCTCTGCCAGCCTTTGATCATTGGACAATGCTGGAAATGAATCATTCAATTCAAACTCATCTCGCTCAGACAGTCCGGTGCGAAAAGCCTTGTTGTTCTCTCGCCGGTCATGAATGATCCCAAAGCATGGTCCCAGCGGCGGCTCTTCTTGTTGTATTCTATTATGCATGAATTTATACCAGTCAATGATAGGTGATGTGGCGCCCAGTGGGTGACTGCGGACGAGGGTCACAACAATTGTCCACAGCCGAGAGATGTAACGTTGAACGTTGATAATAATCGTTCAGGGGAGAAGAGAAGAAGATGACGTGCTTTTATGCATTTAAACGAATTACAAAGGGAGGAAATGTAGAAGTGTGGGGGGTGCGAGGGTGGATTTTCGAGTCGGATCGGAGGCGGGGGCGGGAGGTTGGTCAAGGGCTAGCTAGCGATATAAATACACACGTATTTAAAGGTAGAATCAATTTGCTTCTGGAGGCTTCTCACGGTCCAACTGTTTAATGGGCATCAGACAGAACCGTGTGTATTGATCGATAATGTCAGGAAATGACCATCTGTCCGGTTGAGGAGAGAAGTGACGTCGCTCCAACTCCAGTGTGTATTTTTGAACACGGTTTTAAATGCTCCCGCCGCTAGACTAGAGGAGGGAAATATGCTGTCAGATAATAAATGTCTCATCAACTGGAACCTCGAGTCTCGAATCTGAATCCTGAATTCTGAACGTGCATTCAAAGGGTAAAAGGGTTACGTGCAAGAGTGAAAGTTTTAGTAGGTAATTTATCTTGTTGATGGCCCGTGTTAATGAATGTTAATGTGAAATTCTGGGGAGAAGAACCTGCAGTTGAAGTCGTTCGCCGTTCGCTTTATTCGAAGCCTGTGGATCTGTAATTGAGCTTGTCATTATAGATGTGTCAGGTTGGCATTGATCCGAGCGGCAATCCGTTGGCGGCAGTTGACATTTTGACGGGCGGATGGGACTGTTGTCATGTCTTTGAATTCTGGATCAGTCGAATGGATGAGGGTTTGTAATTAGCCGGCTATTTACGTGGAATTGTGTAACGTGTAACATCGTCTGACAGATGCAAGGTTCCAAAGGTCCCAAAAAGGGTTGGCCTTCATTCAGTCAACTGACTGCAGTCTTGAATCGACGTAATTTACGTCAGTCCAAGTGTCAGTCGTTCAGTCAGTCAGTCAGGTGGACGTGAGAAGAAGTAGAAGCGAACTGGGGCATGGGAACAAAGGACCAATTTATAAAAGGTTCAATGTCAATGTCACGTGAGCTGGACGATTTCAAAGGGGGTAAAAAGGGGGTAGGGGGTGGAGCTGAAGGTGGCGGCGGAAGTGGAAAGTGGAGCGATGTAATTATCAGGGGGAGGGAAATTGAACCAAAAGTGCATATGATTCAATGTATTCGTCATCATGATGCAAGATTGATGAATGTTGACAAAGGTTAAGGTTATATTTGGAAGGTGTTCGCTTTTGAAGTCTGAAGTCTGAAGGTGACCGCAGTTGACGTAAAGCAGAAACCGGGAGTCGGAGATAAGCGAAGAGGCGAATTCGGTTAATGCATTTTTCAAGGGCGTTTCGACGTCATTCCGCGTCTACTCGCTCACTTGGAAAGCGCCTAATCTGTAATGGCTTCAAGTGGATTTGGTTGTAATTTCATGACAAAAGCCAGGACTCCTCGGCCATGTTTTCTTTTGTTCGATCGACCGGGAAGAAGGAAGAGTAATGGAATGGATCAACAAGAGAGGGCTGTTTGAGGCTGTGTTAGAAATTGATGTATATTTGGTTAGTTTTTGGCGAAATGGGGAAGATAGCCCAGGAACAAGTTCAAAAATAACCAAGAGACGAGGGGTTGATTTAGGCAATTCTGGCTGGACAGAGATCCGATGAGGAAATGAGAATGGAGAAATGTTGTTGATTTTGTAGGGATACAAAAGTGGGTATTTTAGGGGATGACAAAAGTTGCTGAATAGCTGAATGCTACGGCTGTAATGTTAAACGACGTGTAGGCTAGCTCAATATTGATACAGACAAAGTGGCTTCTCAAGTTTATGTTGTGGCGCTTTGGTATGCTGCCCTCTCAATGTTATTCTTATAGGCTTGAACAAACGATTGAGAAAAGAATATTTGCAGAGGTCCTGTATTTAGTTGGTTTAGTTACACGATGTAATAACCTGACTGAGCCTCAAGAATTAGTTCCTCAAGTATAACTTGATCAAGGAGAAGAAAAAGTACATCAAGTATCCCAACGGGATCTGGAACCAGCTATAAATTACCCGGCTAAAGACGTGGTTGTCGTCGGACTAGTTGTTGAGGGATTTTTTCTTGCCCGGGTTTTTGCCTTGCTGATTTCTAGCGACTGGGGGAAAATCATCTGAGATCAGCAAGTTTTTTGTAGATTACTCCAATAGCTGCATTTTCTAGTGCATCTTCTAGAAAAACTTGTGGACTTGCAACGTAGATAAATGAGCTCATTTTTCTTATAGATTCTCCATGATACGCAATCTTCCGGAGCCAAAGTTGGACGCGGTTGATTGAAGAAAAGTTCCGAGTAATTTATCATCGAAGCCTTCTTTCTTGTAGCTCTGTTTAGAGGAATTTCGGCTATGACGAGTTAATGTTTGTTATTTTTAAAAAAGAGCCAAAGGTGAGAATGACGAAAGAGGAATGAATATAAACTTAAATAGACCGAAATAGAGGCAAAACCCCAGCATATGGCCTTGATCTTGAGGAATCTTTTGAACTTGAACAGATGCTTGAATCCTGTATATTTTGGGTTCAAATTTTGAACTTCAAAAAGAAGAAAAGCCTCTGGAAGTGGGCACGACCGTCGGCGCGTGCATCGAAGCAGCAGCAGAAGTTTTACAACTTGCATGGATTGCTGGAGAAATAGGTGCGCCGCGCGGCTGAAGTTTTTTGAATCGGATCTAAAGGTGATCCTGGAGAAAAACTGGAGAACCCCTGGAGAGTATTTACAATTAATGTAAGTTGACACCAGCGGATTTAGTGACAGCTGCCTTTCGGACTAATGATTATCGCGAGGCTGCTGCTGGATGATGACAGAATTGGATGAAAGTGTGCCGCATCCTCAAGTCCTCCAGGTTACCTGGATAACAATTCAAGGGTACGGAAATGTATCTAACAAGGGTCTCGTTTTGGATAAGAAACGTGTAGAAACATTCTGGAGATTTGTTTGCTTTCGACAAGTTTCCAAGGCTCGTTTTATACTCTCCAGGAGCAAAGTTGTAACACTTGGAAAAGGCTGTTAGAATCTAAAGATGAGATAACTGAAAAAGAGTCTTCCTGGAGAAACATGAAAAGCTGTGGGGAAAAATTAAAAAAGGCAACCGATTTCCAGGTGAGATAAGGGCGAACGTATATAAAACCTGGAATGTTTTGGCCCTTTAGTAGCCTTGGTTCCTGAGGGAGTTAAGGCACTGGACTGGACTAGAGAAAAAAGATGATGGCGGCGCAGCGCCATCTAGAGGAGTTTTGGTTCCCGCGGGTACTGTGCGAGCAAGAGAGGAGATGATGATGAGCCCTTTGACTATTATTGCGTAGGGTCAGGCCTTTGGTTGAAAATTACTGATTTCCTGATAACATTGAAGAAGCGATTACACTTGTAAGGCTGGAGACAATTGCAACGATGAGATAAGAAAATAATGTGATGATTCTTGGGTTAAAAGGCTTGGAAATAATTAAGCTGTCAGACTTTGGAAAGGAGCTACTGCTAGCTGCCTAATAAATGAATTATGATGACATAATAATCTTTGTATGACGTACATACATGTACATGAACAACAAGCGAGCTGTCAATTCCCCTCAGGAAATGAATGAAAGGAGGAGGAAAAATGGCAAAGTGTCAAAGGTGAATCGGATGAATCATTTTGAAGACATTAGGCGCGGTGAATACAAAATCAAATATAATAATCAAATGATAGAATAATTTGAAGAAGAAGATGCGATGAGATTTGACCGGATGATTTATCAAAGCCTTTGGGCGATTCCGTTCAGGAACTTCAGGTGACAATTGAGAGATGAAGTCCGATGCAAAATGCAGTTCAAAGTTACATTGGGTGGAGACAGTCCAAAATGACAGACAGCTTGCAAATTGGCTCCAACTTTACAAAAGGTTGTTGATGAATTTTAATGCGGGTTTGATTGTAGTTTTGTGGACAGGTAACAAATCGATCTAAGCCTGCATTTCTCAGAGTGAAAGAACGGAAACGCTGCTAAAATCAGGGTATCAATAACATGGTTTTGTATGCAGTTCAATGAGGCTTTTAAGCTGGAAGATCAAAAAATCCAAGAGAAAAACAAGTATAATAGCTTTCCCTAATTACATGAGATCCGGCAACCAAAAGCCCATGATTATCAAGGCTTTTCTTAGATTGAAGCGGTTCCAGGATAATTAATGGAGACGGATGAGGAGATGATGTAGGTTTGCTGGACCGACCGGGGCTTCTGAAGCGCTGGCGCGCATGCGCCGCGCCCAATCCCAATTTAACCTTAGTTATAGGCGACCACCTACCAGGTAAATGGCTGGGACGAAGACAGCAGAAAGGATAAGGTTCTGAATTTCAATTCGGAGTTTGTCAGCTCAGAAACTGGATAACAGCTTTGGTTTGGATCATACTTCGATCTTATGGTTTACTGGAATCTGGTAAAAAAAGTTCCATAAGTTACAATGTGTCTGATTTAACGGCGGAACATGATGAGGCACCCTGGGCAGTCCGGCAGCGGATCTGCAGGGATTCAGCTTCTTTTCAGTGAGTTTCCTGAAATTACCTGGCTTTTAACGTGAGAGAAAAGTAATTTCTTTCAAAAGTTGTAAGTATGGGAAGACTAATGGATTTGGTAAAAAGCGAGGGAAAAATGCATGAAACAGCCTTGAACTTGAGGTAATTTTGTGAGCTTTGGGAAGTAAAGGGTTAAAACGTTGGAGAATTCAGCTGGACAATAATGTGTATACAAAAGACATGAAGCAATAATTTAAAAGTTTTGTCAACAAATGTCCAGGAGGTCAAGTTGGAGATAAGAAAGTCATAATAACGAATGTTTTTAATGTCCTGGAGAAAACAACAATTTTGGAAATGCTGTAGGACACAAAACAAGGTTGATAAACGGGAAAAAATATTTACCGCGTAAAATCAAAGCGCCTGGCCACGAGTGATATTGGATGGGATCAAAGATGGATTTTTTGCTGGAGGTGATTTACAATCTGCGTGCTCAAACGTTAAGTTCTCACGTTGTTGAAACAATGATTTTTAGGTAATTTTTTGCTAGTGTTCATGTGGTTAGCTGGATTAAAATTTAAGAGGAATGGAGAGCACGCTGAACAAAATCAACGTAGTTTTGACACAAGTGTGACCTGGATTGATGTTCACAAAATTTGTATTGTTACATTGTTTTCATCAAGAGCCGCGCCTTGGCTATTAGATCAAGCTGTGCTGGAGATAAGATTTTTAGATTCTCATGGGCTGATGGCTGAATGAGCAAAAGCGGTGATGATGATGGAATGCGGAGAAGGTCTGGAAAAGCATGGAACGGGGTGGAGAAATAATGAAGCCACAAAATGATGTAAGTGGCGTTAGTCAACTTCTACTTGTTCGCTAAAGTGAAAAAACGGGAGGGAACAGGCTCAAACAGATGTTGGAATAAATCGATGGCAATTTCGGATAGGACGCTGCTGAGTGTAGACTACTTTTGTACGTCACCACGAAGAAGAACTAAATAAAACTTGTTGGTTGGTAAAGACATATCTTTTAATAGCTTTAGTTTTCGGGTTGACGATGATGATGACTTGTTGTAAGAAAGTTTAAGAGTTTTGCAGTAAAAAGGAGGTAAAAAATTGTCAACATGAGAAGATGCTGATGATGGCACGTGGGAAATACATCACGTGTGTAGAAATGTGAATGCTTAGATTTTGCGCGAAGTAGAAATGGGTTGTGTTTCGGTTTGCAGCACGTGAATGCCAGCAGCCGCGTAGTTTTTCGAAAGAGAGAAGTGATATTACAAGAGCTTTGAATGGTGAATGCGAGCGCTATTAACAGCAATTGTTTTGTACAGCTGTGATTGACAAAATTTTGCAGATTTAAAAAATATTTGATGCTCTCTCTACGTTACTAAAGTCAAAGTTACTGTTTGTATTAAAGCCTATAAGGCGAAGTCTTGCATTTGGTGATACAATCAGTGCAGTTTTCCTCGTTATTTTAGCATTGAACGAAATTGGATAGAATTCAGTTTTGCCGTATCGTTGACACACCATAAACATAATCTGTTCGACCCATGAGAACATTCATTTTCTTTCAACTTCGAACTATTCTTTCAATTTGCTCGTCGCTATGTTTACCGACTATTAAATGGTACACCTACAAGTACATCAAAGATCAAGACTTGTCGAAAATTCATTCAGTTAATTCTGGCAACACCAATGTGCGTGAATTTAGCATTTCTCAGTTCCGCCAAGCTGAGCTGACTGAAGTCATCAATATGATCAAACTCGTGCTTCGCAGATTACCTTTCTTGGCCGTTTGAAACAAGTTTCTCAAGATAGCTAGCTTAAGCTAAATGATCACAACCAACTTGGCTTACTGAACTTAAAATTCTGTTCTAGCTGCTTTTGCTGTGTTCAGTCACGCTGCTCTCCATATCCTCTTTTTTAGTTCTTGAATTTTTTCTCAGTTGCAGCTTTTTTCTAGCACAAATTTGAACATCGTCATCGTGATCTCTTTCGCGTTGTTTTTCGAAAGCGGCCGATTTGATATTTACAATTCCGGCGTGGTTACTGTAGTATGTGGTGAACGAAGCTGCACAAAAGGTTGTGATCGGTCTCCCAATGCTGTATAAATTTGTCATCAAACGAGATACCACTGATCGACAGGGAATTGTGAGTACCAATACTTGCTGTTCTCATTGTTAAGCTGTTTCTTCTCAGTACACCACTCACATTTTTGAGGTTGTGAGCGTTGTAAATTATTCCGCATGTCATCAGGTAGGCGGTAGCAATACAATTGCCAATTTTCAAAATGCGTTCGAGTAAAGTCTTGAACGTTTTGTTGGTTCAAGTGTAGTCTATATGTGTAGGGGACGTAACTTTCGCTACGAAGACTGTAATTTTTATATTTTACAGCATTTAGGTCCTAATATTTCGCTATAACGGTCCTGTGAGCATCAACAGCCTTGCCAAAAAGGTTGTTCTCGATTAGCAATTAACGTGCAATCAATTTACAGGTTGAAAAACTTCAATTGAATGACATATCTAAAAGATTGTACAGATATTCAAAGGATTCTCTACTTGTATCCTCTTTATCTCGTTTTCTGTTTGGTTCAGAGCACCCAACGCAACAACAATTGAATGAGTACCAAAGACAATTAAATAAAGAATTCAATCAATCAGTCAATTCAAAGTCAGTGACGTTTTGCAACACATTTTACGTTGTACTTGTATTGCAGTATCCCATCCAAAAGATTCTTTTTTGGGGCAGTTTTACAAATTAAATGACCAGACAACTTTCCTTTCGTTAAAAATTAAACTCAATATTGTCTTGAAAATTTACGCTGTCCTCGCAATTCCAGTTTATCATCAATAAAAAGTGTGTGAAGTTCACAGTACTATGAATTTTCCTGTCAGACAAGTTCCTAGAAAACGAGCTATCATTTCTTACTCAATATCCAGAATGCCAACACCAAAAATACTTTCTGCAAATTTTTGTCTACCAAGGTTCTCAAAGGTTTTTTATTCTTCAGTTCGTGAAATGTTTTTGAATGACTTATTCTCCGATGAATTTCAGCAAATTTTTTTGGATAGTTTTATATAATCAGGCTGAGGCTGAATACCCATTTACTGTATTGTTCCGGTATACTCAGTCAATTGCTATATATGAATGAGCATACACGTACAGGTACATTCCCTACAAAGCTACATCACATCGCCTTTATTCATCCAAAGCTTAATTTTTATTATGTTTCTGTATCCACGCACTAAGTAAGTTATAACACTTAAAATTGCGGAGGTGTTTGTGCCCTTAGGTTGATGAGAAACTCAACAGGGTATTTGCCATTTTCCCATGATTATCATAATTTAAGGCATGAATGAAGATACTTGTCACAAGCTCAACTATGTCTGGATACATCAAAGCAGTTCCGGGAAAATAACTCCAGGTAAAAGACTCCATACGGACAGATAATTGATACATTTCCCTGGCCAAAGGCATGGGCGGCATTCATATGTCTGCGTTAACTCAATGCAGTATTAAGAACCATTAATTCTACCTCAGAGTTGTAGTTCTGGAGCTTGATTTACTCTTTATACTAATCAGGTTCATAAACGATTCCATCGACTTTTTTGGCAAAACCTTCTGGGGTTTCCGGCCTTGTTAGGACCCCAATAACCCTGTTGAAAACCCGTCAAGAATGTGTATTTCAAGACAACGGATGATTGGATGGAATGAATTCACAAAAATATTGTTCCGTCGGCAACCAAACCTGATGACAAAGGTGCGGATGGACGCCGAAAAGGCGACGGAAGTCATAACCATTCGAGCATTATCCAAACTCACTTGTTGAAACCGCCTGATTGACTACGTCCCGATGTGTGAATTTTGGCAAATCTCAAGGCATTCTATACCGGCCTTCAGCTTGTTCAAACAGAGGCCGGCGGATCCGTTAAAACGGTACTCGCTCGAAACGGGCGGCACCGCAGCAGCAGCGGCGGAAGGCACAGTCGTAAGAAACCGAAACGAGAACAACGTGCCAAATTGTCCGCGTGTTGAGTAAATATAAAAGCAAAGTTATGAGCCTTTTTCCGGTCCATGTTCATGTTGTTTTCAACTCGTTTCCGGATTCTTTCTCTTCTCATAAAGATTGCTTGAGACGGCAATGAGAGATACAAGTCTCTTTGGAATTGTTCATAAATTAACAAAAGTGCGCCCACAGCAACTAGTGTGTATTAATAGGTAAGTTGAGCTGAAACCGGCATTTTAAATGAACAGACGAATTCCGAGATTGTGATCAATGAAGCTTCTGACTTGTGACTGAGTGATGGCGGTTTCGCAAAAAATCCTATGGCTCCATTTTGGGAAGCCAAAAACAAACAGTTAAAATTGCCATTTTATTAGCCTTGGTTTCCGTACTTGGTGGCTACCGAAGCGAAGAACGAATGGGTTCGTTAACTCAGCTCGTTTGTCTGGAACTCGAGTCACAAAAGCCAACAAGTTAAGATAGCAAAACCAATTGCACTAGCAGCGAAATTGGATCCCAGAAAAATAGATAACCTTTTACAATTGGCATTTGGCAACTTCCAACGACGAGTATTTGCTTTGCTGCTGACTCCAAAGTTTATTTGCACTTACGCAAGTGGATTCTTCGCTCTTCGAAGACTCTGTTCCAAAAATGGCTGAATTTCGCCATCCGCTGCAGTAGAAGATGATGAGCTGAATCGGAAGTGACTACGTCGACTGTCTGCTGAGGTATTTTTAGAAGTATAATATTTTGGCTGTCAGCAAGACGCAGAACGGCGAGACTGTTTTCAAGATAGTTCAAGACAGCAGCCCCAGCATCAATGCATGTTATGACAAACTTGCAATTCTAAAGAGATACAACAAGTCTTAAGCTACTAGCTTCGTCTAGCCGCTTCTAACAGCTTCTTTCAGTTCTCTGAAAGCTTGTATGGGCGGTTACGTTGCGTGGTGCGGTGAATCATAATAATAATGTTTATGTAAGAGCCAAAAAGCATAAGCCTTGTTCGAGGTTGAATGGGTTT
>JAQGBJ010003576.1:0-12331 GCA_034698345.1 Sphaeridia pumilis | reverse complement strand
GAATGTTCGACGACGTCATACTCATACTATGAGAGGGCATTCCATCTACAATCAATCACAACAAGATTCACTACCACGGACAAGACTTACAACAAGATTTGAACAAAAACAGCAACTAAATCATGCACGTCTCTAATTTCTCTACCAAAATCTATCATTACTGCCTTGTCAAGGGGTACTAAAATAGTCCGATAAACATCGCTGTCATAACTTACGCGCCATCATTGCCGGCGAAGGCCTGTAATTCTGTGGCAAAGCCATACTGCTCAACGGATGTGCACCCGGCAATCCTCCAAAACTAGATTCGTTTCCAAAATTGTAACTTCGGCCGTACGGCGCAGGTATGGAACTAAACGAAGGTGTCAAAGATCGAGGTCTTGCTAAAAGTGAACTCCAAGGATTGTCATTCACTACTCCACCACCACCAAAATTCAACCGATGTTGCTGTCCTCCAAATCCAGGTCCAGTGCCACTAGATGTTCCGAATCTTGGAAAAGCCAATGGTTGTACGTCAAACACGGGCAATATCGGTTGTTGGTTATTCGAAGCACCTGTAACCGGTAAACGAGACATTTTTATATCGGCTGTTTGACACAATCAAGCTCATGCTCAGTGGATACAAACATTCACTCTAACTCTTGTTGATAGAATCTTCTGTTCTGATGCTATATCATTCAGAACCATTTGATTCTTTCATTCAATATTCATCTTCTTTCTACCGCAAAGCCACATCTTATTAACTTTCCTCGTTCAAGACCTTCTTATCAGTCAGACTTTGCTGAACTAAAGCCGAACCTACAGCTTATCTCGTATCAGAAAGAAGTCAAACGATAGTCAACTCTAAGAGTTTTAACCGTCATCAATGCTGGCTTGGAAGAAATTCGAATCGGTCTCACTAGTTCTGCTACTGCTAAAACTTTGTTTACATTTAACTGCAGTCTGTTTTGGCTTTCAGCAGAGCCATCAGGCCCCCTGTCGCCATAACAAACTTAGGTCAACTAGGATTCTGCTTACTCTGCAACTTTGCACAGATCAGCAGATACTTCTACTTGTTAACGCTCATTCAGGAGAAAGTATCATTAGCTTACCTTTAAACAATCAAAACTTCGACAGAACTTGAAAAATGCAGGTATTTAATTGCAACAAACAGGTAAAGCCGAACACGGAAACTCGTCTCTACGAGTTGGAGTTGGAATTTGAAAGCTACGACGAGGGTATTGTCAGAAAATCTACAATTTTTCTAAAGTAAAATAACGATAAAAAACGCCAACTTTTGAGATGAAGTCGAAGAAATTCAATGTTTGTTTTGGTTTACGAAAAATGCATTCAATTCTGGGTTCTGGAGCAACAACGGGCTTTCTTTTCAAGCAAGCAAGCAAAATGCAAATGAAAAAAGCCTGTGTGTGTAACCACTCGTCCACCAGCATCTTCCCGCCAGATTTAAATGCCACAACACTGACAGTTGAACATTGCTTCACCGCCACGCCATCTGTGCACGAAGCTCAGCTTTTGTTGTGTTTCAGCTTGATTCAGCTTTCAGCTTCAGCTGGTTAAAGCCACGAATGAGTTTCAGAATTTTCCGATTACATCAAGCGAAATTAGCTCAAGTTCTTGAACTTAAAAGGGTTTAATTCGACAATTAATTAATTTGACCAATCCAGTTGGTTACGTTGAGAAGAAGGTCAAATTCATTGTGATTCTGCGGCTGTCACAGTTTTTGAGACACTTGATCCAGAGTTGTGTGTAGGAACAAGATTTTCAATATATATACATTTTGGTTTTCCAAGCAATTTCGTGGATTTTAGGATACTTTGAAGGAAAAATTGCTTCTAATGAAGAAAAGTCCTTGATTTTAATTCAGTTTGGTGAGTTTGAACGTGAATTTTGTGGTTGAATTGTTCAATTGCGTAGATACGGATGATAGCATATAAACGGTACATATGACTCACTTCCGTGTTTTTCGTGGACGGAGCATATTGCCTTGTAGATCGTGCAAGATTGAATCAACCTTAGTTTTTTGTGATCTGGTATCTATCAATTGTGACTGGAGTTTAAGTTCTTATCATGGGTGTCTGGAAAGATTTGTGCAACCCATGATTATCAGTATGCTGAATTGCGTAATATCATCAGCTGTTTTGTTTGTTTGTCCACAGGCGTTGCTGCATGAGAAGACCTCGTGAATCAGATCAGCGTTGGGACGCTGTTTCATTGGGAAGCAACTTGAAGAAACTGGGTTGACTGGGCTGGTACCAACGTCCATGTCATGTCATTCCGAAGCTCTTATGTGGATGGAGTGCCTTTAGTGCTGAACAAAAAGTTTTACCCTGTGCCGAAAGAAAAGTACAAGGAAATTGATTGTCACATTCCTTTGGACGCTTTCGATAATAATGTGAGTATCAGACTTTGAATCTAAAGCTCGGAAGCTTTTTTAAGGGGAATTGATGGAATTTTGTTTGAATCATTGTTTCAGTATGACTTCAACCTGGAACGACAAGTTCTCTTAGAGTTTGAACACTATGAGAAGGAGAAGGAAGACACTGATCTGAGACGAAAAGAAGCTCTGAAGCAAAAAGAAGAGAAGGCTAAGCGGGATGCTGAAGAAGCCGCCGAAAAAGCAAAGCGCGATGCTGAAGAAGCTGCTGAGAAAGCAAAGCGCGATATCGAGGCTGCTGTCGAAAAGGCCGCGTCACTAGTCCGTGAATATGAAGAAGAGATGGCCAGACAGCAACGAGGTCCTGTGTCAGCGACGAATAATGTAGTCTACAATAGCCCACAGTCTGATAACATTTCGACATCAGCCTCAGCAGGAACAACAAGTCGGATTTCGTCTCCGGAGACTATAGCTGTTGATAGAAACACATCACCAACATCTGATGGCAGCCCTTCTGCTGTAGCTTCTGTCTCGTTGCCACCACCTGTATCTTCGTCAACGATGGTTACGCCACCGGCAACTATGGCTCAAGTACCGACATCAATGACTGTTCCTCCAGTAGCAATGGCTCCGCCACTTTATCAAGAACCTTCTGGACCGATGCCACCACCTCCAGTATCTCAGCCAATGATACAACAATCTCATCATCGAAAGATGGACCAGTATGACCAGCAACGACCCGTAATGAATTTCACGCCTAGGAACCTCCCGCAACAATCTGTGATCAATAGTTCAGCTACAGAGTCTCATCCTGCATATTATCAGACGTATTCTTCATCTTCGCAGCCTAATTTGACAACAGCTAGTACATCGTCTTCTAATTTCTACAACAAAATGAGCAAGATTAATCTATCAGACTTCGAAACGGATACGACAGACCCTTTTCACAGCGTGGAGCTAAAGTCATTAAATGAAATGGCTGTACTAGCGACAGTGTTACAAAATAACTCCATCGCTCATCAGCAGACCAGTCACGGAATGGGAAGTCATTCTAATTCCAGCATACCAGGTGGTAACTTGAGTTCCAGCGCACCAACATCAGCCCCTTACCCTGTGATCAACACTGGCGTGGACAGACGCCCCATGCCTCAGCCGCAAGCGAACGGATGTCTTAACCAGGATGAAGCCCTTCCATTTTTGTCATCGTATCTAAGTCAAAACTTCAACAACAGACCTGCGTTGGATGCCAGTAGCTCATATAACACGTGGGCTGCATCGAATCCTTACTATAACCATTGTCCCCTCCCCTATCAGCTTACAGGAGTTCACAACTCTCAGTCAGTACCGACTGACAGTGTCACCACACCTTTACCACCATCCATATACGCGCAAGTTTCCAGCGGCCCTGGTATAACATCCTTAGTCTCAGCAAATCTGCCTCTACACGACGCAAGTCAACCCAATTCTACTAACCAGCCTGGAATGCAGACTTTCGGAAATTACTACTTCCCATACACTTCAGGCCAAGCTCAATCAAGAATTCCGGGAAAGGACCGCGAGTACACTTGAGATGTCAATCATCATTAAAGACTGTTATTAGTTCGCAACTTCTAAACAACATCACACTCGTCGTTT
Source organism: Sphaeridia pumilis (assembly GCA_034698345.1). NCBI lineage: Eukaryota > Metazoa > Arthropoda > Collembola > Symphypleona > Sminthurididae > Sphaeridia > Sphaeridia pumilis. Next base: position 8,325 of record JAQGBJ010003576.1, on the reverse strand, counting down.
CTATCGGTATATATTTTACAAATACTTTTTACGACCATTGAATATAGTTCGTGTCCGAATTTATTGGTTTTTCTTACATTTCAGCTTTTCAACATGATCTTCAATTTTGCTGGAGTCTGAAGCAGATGAAACCAAATTATTTTACACTACAAACTTCTGATATTGTGATTTTCCAGTACTTTGACATTAAGAATCTGAGAGAGGTAAAGTTTATATCTATTCGACTGTACGTCACACTCATCGGACTCGCTTATACCAAATGTACCTAGTTCCTATAAATGAAACTACAAACTACGATACGAGCAGTTATTCAAAGGGCCTTAAATATCACAGTACATTTTGTGCTCAGCTTCAACTTAATCTCAATGTTATCATAACTTTAGATACATCATTGATTTCTAGTGCTATAATATGTAGCTAGGTAGTCTCTCAAAAGTCATTATGTTTACTTACTTATATGTATTACAGGAGCAGTTTGTTTTTGCAAACCAGTAATCATTTGTGATCATTTCTCTTTAGCTACATTCTCATAATAAAGGTATACTTTGAGTCAGATTCAGTCAGCTGTCCTCTTCCATCACTGTCGCCTTTCGATAATCGTGTAATAATCTCCAGTCCTTTTCTCTTTTAATATCGTTTATGCCCGTTCCAATTACTCTTGTGTGAATGTTTTCCCACAGTTTGATCCTCCTGACGGAAATGCAAGCCAGCAGATGCGGTTAGGCCCGTAAAAGCCCTCGTCGTCGTCGTCCTTTCCTATATGAATCTTTCATCCAACCCCACAAATGAACTTTTCGTACACATCCGCTTCAGCTTCCTACACACTTTTCCTCCTTTCTCCACCAAATCCGTCCTTTAGTTTTCACGCTGGCTTCGGATCGGAGACAACAGCCTCCCGCTTCACTCCGGTTAACATTCACTTCTTTCGTCTGGATTCGGGGCGTTTCAAGAATTTGCCAGTTTGGTTCTACTCTTATGTTTGAAGTTTGAAGTGGCGTCTCTAACTGTTGGTCGTGTTGATCGCGATGTGAAATTGAATCTTGAGTTTTAATTTAGCTTTCACCTGTTCAACTCGAGTGATTTCAAAATGGTGTCTAAACGGTCAAGAAAGCGATGGTGCTTCATGGAACCCCAATCTGTGATTTTGATATTTTGGTGCTGCTATTTTGCTCTAATAGCACCCCAGGTGCTTCAGCAAGTTGAAGGTTCTTTAGAAATTTCCAGTAAGTGTATTTCTCAAAAAGTTTGTTTGCTACACGACACGAATGGCTTCCAGCGATAAGAAGACCCAAAAAATTGTTGAAAGCTTTCGACTGCTTCGACAAAATATCCATCCTGATAGCTCAAACTGTGATGCAAAAATTCATGTCCTTTTTTAAGATATCCCTAATCATAACATGGATTCTCAGGGGCTATTTCGATATATTTTGGTGCATTGTCCTTGGGCGACAATGTTGTAGCTATTCTGCAGGGCTCCTATTTAGATACAGAATTTTGTCCCATTTTCTCGACTTACCCTCAAGTGGTTCTCTTGATCTTGCTGCAGTTGTTCCATAACCAAAAAGTACGTTCAGGCCCCACCAAAACATTTTGCGGTCACCATCAAAATTCTAGACGACGACAAGCTCTAAGTACTCTAGCATCCGATATTTGCACACAACAGTATAACTTCAAGTATTCTCAAACCACAAACAAATGCGTTGAGGTACAAGGAGAAAATGCAAAATGTTATAGTGTGGCTCACCATAGGGAAATTCTGAATTTCAGCAGGGCAAATTGGTTTTTGCAAAATTATGTTACGACGTGTGTGACGGTCGTTTTCGATATCTTTCAAGGCGGCAGGTGTCTCAACGATTCATAGAAAGTGTATCTTGATCTTGCATTTTCAATTGTTTCAAATATTTTTTGAACTTTGTTTAGAGCTACGCGGTGACCATTATGACGTGAATTTGTATTCAGGACTAAAAAGTTGAAAGTTAAAGCCATTTTCGAATATATTTTTGTGGCGTTATGTGACATCTTTGTACTTTCACTCGTCAAAAAATCCTCTCACAGCTCAATACAAAAATCCAAGTCTCAATTAATTAACAAATTTGAACTTTCAACTTTCCAATAACTTTTTGCGGAAGCAAGCAAAAGTTTTGCTGTTCAGCAAGCAAAGCAAGTTAACTAGCTCCAGATGATTCCGAGAATGCAACCAATCTGTTGGTTCTCCGAAATTTATATTAATTCAAGATTGTGTCTCTTTATATAGCCAATTTTTGTTAATTTCCACCCGAAATTCGGTATTCAAAGACATTCTAAAAAACGTCTCTCCTCTTCTTAATTCAGTAGCTTTCCAAAAGCTCCTGGTTCCAGTATGATCAAAAAAATACGCATCAAATATGATCTTGATCAATCTCGTCGGCTGTCACAGCTTTTTACGAAGAATGTGTTTGCTCAGCAGAGTATCTACTATAAAAATTACTGTATAAATGCCTATCATCTTGAGCTTGGATTCTTTGTACAAGAGTTTTTGTTCCAATTTGGGGCTCCAAATTGTAATCAAAGTACATTAGGCTCTTCTGACGACTGAAATGATTCAATTAGCCCATGTGAGCTGATGTCCTCCAATTTAAAATTTTGCCTCACTTTAGCCATTGGCGCCTCCAAAAATTGCAAACTTTAGACCTCTTTTTCGGCATCAAATATTGGAACCCCCATTGCAATGCTATTCCGTCCTAAAGTCATCCGTATTTCCTAATGTGTCTCAAATGATCCGAAACCACTTTATTTACCCTTTACAACTATTTTCAGACAGCCAAAACGAATACATATAAATAACCTTTGGTTCCAGGCATTTCCGCACTAATTTAGCACTAAAAAGCCCGCTTTCCGGATTCACAAAGGTGCGCCATTTAACTGCCTTGCGAAAAGTTGTGTCGATTTGATCTCCTACTTTTTCCTCTCTCTCTCTTTTCTTTCAAGACTTGCCAATTTGTTGACATAGCAAAACAAACACCACATTTCTTATGTGAGAGAAGCCATTTTTTCTTTTTTCTCCCCTCCGTTAATGCCTCTTTTCTTGCGTTTTTCTATTAAGCCAACAATGGCAAAGCACAAAGTTTTTGGGCGGGGGACGGCGGGAGGACAGTTTTCAAACCTTTTGGCAATCGTCGATGTAGATTGCAAAGGAACTTTTGGCAAATGTTCTTCAACTTCTAGCAGCGTTTCTAGCTGAGACTTGTCTTCTATAATTCCCATCATGGATCGCATGGTTGTAAAAATTTCCCGACTTTGAAACAAAGGCAAAAAATATATGCAGACACACGTAATTCTTTACTAGCAGTACAATTTGTAAGGCGCGGTAAATATATAACACGTAAGTCTCTTGACGAAAAGAAAACAAGGCGTCTGTGAGGGAAAGCCACTTCTCAAGAGTCATAAACATCAGGAACAGATCAAGGTAACGACAGTAGGCGAATATCGATACCCGAAGCGCCAATCTCTTTCTGATTGGATTACAAGAAGCAAACACAAAGCAAAACACAAAGAACGTGAGACGACGCTTTCACCAATTCAATGTCTGTAAACGGAAGCTAAGCATGCGAGGAAACACGCTGAGCAAGTTTCCGAAATTCAGCTAACTGTCAGTACATATGTGGTAAACATTACCGCGGGGTTATTTGCTCGAGGGCATATAAACACTACTAAACGTTGCCAAAAAGTTGCCAATTTTCTGCCACCACACAGATGTATGCAAGTGACAGCTGATTTTGCCAATGTTGTTTAGTACACTCAAAGCTGTAGGCTTTTGTATAAGATTTGATTAAAAGAGTAAATTAAAGGGTTCTAATTGAGAAAATGTTCAGGATGATATATACGTATAGTGGAATTAAGTCCAGCGAAATTGGAAACTTTTGTCCTGGCGGATTTCCCGGCAAGTGTACATGTAATCTGGCGAGCTTGATTGTCAACAAAGAGTTAATGAAGCATAATTGGAGTTGGTCGGGAAATATATTTGTTTTTGTGTTGTAAAACTTTCTTTTTGTCTTTTCGCCTACGTAAACACGTGTTGGTAATTGAGTCTTGGTTAAGTAGGATTTGTTGTATTGAACATGGATTTTAGGTGTTTCCTCCCGCTGTCATTGTTTGAACCAAGTTGTTTTTCACAGAATCAAGTCGGCCATAGCTTTTGATTCCAGCTTTGACGAGGCCTTTGATGTTGGGCGGTGGAGCGAAGTTGCTCCGTGGTTCCGTTCAAGGTTCCTGTTGGCTAAACTACTGTAGGAAAGTGCAGGAGGAAATTCGATGGCAATGATTTCCATGTGTATTTTCAGAACGGTTTTAAAAGCGTTGGAGGAAACTGTAATTTTGCAACGCTGGGTTGAAGCTATTTTTGCTGACGCCGCAGGCTCTTGAACATGCAACCGTCGAAGAAGGCTACTTGAGCTACTACTTTTTTCAATCTTTTGAACTTGGTTTTTTCGCAGGCCGGGAAAGAGACGCCGCCCCTTCAGGAGCAGCCCAATGGACACTTGTACCTTCAGAATCCTCGTTCATCACTTCCAGTTCCAGCTCCTCGTCGTCTTCTTCCTCTACAAAAGAATCCGCCGCTGACGAAGACAGTTTTGAAGGACAAGTCTCATCAAGGCCTCGAACTGCTGATGAACGTCATTGGACGGCGTGGAAACAAAGTCTCGGGCCTACAAAACAAGCTCAGATTGAAAATGTGGTACTGCTGAATCCAAACGTGGAAGCGGGTGGCGAAGAAGAAATTAGTGATGAAAGTGGTGGAAATTTTAAAAAACTTGACAGAATGATGGGAGACGAACCGCCGTTTCAAAAACCACGGGGAATAGGCTTCGGCTCTGTGAATCCAACAAAGCTTGTAAAACAGTTTACTTCGACGGCGGGTCAGACGGCTTCTCTTCAGCAGCAACAAGCGACTCCAGTCGTCCTCAGTAGTGGGAAACCAACAACTTTTGTCAAGACTACAAGTGAGAGTGTGACAGGTGGCGCGACGGCTGCTGGCGCTTCGAGTGAGCCTGTGGAGCCTACGGCTCCAGGTAAAAGTGGTGGTGGGAATACCGCAGAATCTAAGAGTTCTCCGAACAAGTTCGAAGACAAAGGAGACCAGGAGGAGAAGCTGCTGCTGTATTATCTAATGCAAGGTTACGAGAAGGACGTGAGGCCAGTTCGGAACGCGTCCAAGCCAGTTGTGATTGAAGTTGGGATTACGTTGACGCAAATATTCGATATGGTAAGATGATTCGGTTCCAGACCTCGTTGGAGTTCACGTAACAAAGCCTGAAATTGTACATGTGTTTGTGGTATTGTTCATAGTAGAAGGAACGAAAATTCAATTTATTATTGTATTTCGTGCGGAAACTTGGTTTACAATTGAGTATCTGCGTGGGCTGAATCCAGTAATAGATTTTTAGATAGCGGCCATAACTTGTCTATATTGTAGCAGCTGTACTTGAGGCTTCAGTCAGACCTAGTGTTTTTATGATCTTCTTTTGCAACTGGACCATGGAGCAATTTCAAAATTGAATCACCGGTACAGTAATTTGCAATCCATCGATCCACTAATTCAACTGGATTTTTGTATCCTTGTTTTTCTATAGTTTTCTATTGTTGAATCCACATTCTTTTGATCTTCTAGAAACTCAGACACAAGTTGCACAGTTTCAGCCACATCTACTGAACCAAATTTAACATGGACGTTTCCGGTATAGCTATATCAAAAACAGACTGGGCTTTTGGTATCCAAAACACGCCTCAACTTCCGTTGCTCAGGCATTCCTTTGCCAAATTTCGCAACAACTCTCTTGAGACAAGTTGTCCATTTGTTTCTGAATTCTCGCTACTTCGACAACACTGTCCCCAGCTCACCCAAAGCAGCTTGTCAGTGTCAAAGGAGACTGGAAAATTCAGGCTCTGATTTTGATTCCGGTCTGCCTCTGCCAAAAAACACACTACCAAGTTTTTGTACAGTATGTAATACACATGAATTTGTTTTATTCTTCGTTTTTCTCCCATCATAACGTTGTATAAGCCTTAATTTAATATTTAATCGTAAGTGCAGTTTTATTTCCGACTGCCATGTTTCATAGGCCTCAGGCCATCCGGTTCCGCAATAGTCTTTTGAAAAAAGTTTTTCCGAAAATATTTCTTGTCTAGCTGAAATTTGCCTTTAAGATGTTTTAAAATATTCTCAACATATTTTTTCAAGTATAATCCAATACAAAAGGGATGGCCAAAAATTATATATTGTATCTACTCATCTAATCACCCGCCATAATAATAACTGTCATCACCACATCATTTATCTGTACACACCCTTCCAGCTGAATGATTCCATTTCCAACAATTTTTTCCTTTCGTTACATTTCCTTGAGCAACTCACAAAAACTTTTTGACCATCAGGTCACGTATCTATTGGAACCAAAAGCAATGTATATTATGACCCTCATTGATCTTTGTCTCTGCAATGGTATATGAAAAACGAATCTGACCGACTTGCCCTACAATAGAACAATTTTGACTTGCACATATTCATTCGCCTCTTCTACCAAAAATGATATACTTTTTATCAAAGAATAGAGATACTTTCTCCTGTCTCTTCTTATGCATAAATCACTCTTTTCCTTCATAAATCTTTAAACATTTGCCTGGGATGTCTGCGGATGTATCCATTACATTACAATAACCAACGTTGACTATCTCCACGTCGTCGACAAAAACTATGTAAAAAAGATGTGAATCAAATCGATTTCCATCCATTCTGTTCTCATGATGATATTATAATGTACGTGTAACGTGCAAGTAACGTCCATGTAAAAACCAACTCTTCTAATACCCATCAACCCATTCCTGAAAAAACTAAAGTTTTTACGCGGATACCGTTCCTGTACTTTTTCTAGAAACTTTTTTTCCTGATCTTCTTTTTTGCACAGATAACAGGATAATGTTACCTGAACCTTTGGTTCTCAAAAGAATTTTTGTCGAGTGCATCAGGAAATAGAGCTGAATAGCGTCCAAAAGGTTGTTCTGAATTACAGCTTTTTCAACCGTGTCAATCAGGTGAAATGGCGTTGAGTACTCGAAGTACGCATCGATTCCAGTGCTGAATGGTTGCTGAAAGCTTCACCAATTAAAGGTGATAAACTCGTCCCGTATATTTACTTGTGACGTGACGTAGCAACAACTTTTGTCAGCTTCAGTCAGGTATATATATTTGAAGAAGATCTTGTGAAATGGAACGCAAGTCTATTGAACGAGTGTTTGCAAGAGGAGAAGAAATGTTTTCATGGAGAAAGTTTTGGTATTTATTAGCACGGCTGTTATATAGGACTGGAGGATGAAAGCCAATCTGAAATGAGCAAATGTACTGTGTGTCAATGAGCACCCAAAGGGAAAGTTTGCTCGTTAGTTGCACAATCAGCGGAATTCAATCACCGCCACAATAAAACGCACTGATAGTTACGGGGAAGGAAGAAGCTTCAAGTCCTTGTTGGAAGGCCACTTTAGGTGCTACTTCTGGATATGATACCAGTAGCGAGGTCGCAACTGTATCTTTCGTTCAATCAGTTGCAATTTAAAATGCTTACAATCTTGTGTTTCATCAAAAGTAAAAAAAATCATGGATTTTATCTACTCACCTTTAATTACTTCGGTCGAACTGATGGCCGTAAATTGCAGTTGCATTTGTAAAGGGGAATCATGATAATGCATTATAGCGTATCTCATTACAATTTCGCACGGAACCGAATGCTTAAGCTTAATTGAATTTTATTTAATAGCTTCTGACTACAAAAGGTCTGATTCATTACGCGTGAGTACAATATAAAATTACAAATAAACTAATACAATTTTAGCATGTTCTGCAACTATCCCGAAATTTCAAGTTCCAAAACTAGGTCATTTCTTAAATAATGTCTGATTACAGAATCATATGTTCATAGAAGACAATACATTCGCCGTAAATAATTCCCAACGGTTTGACCCTATTTGTTATTCCCTTTAAAATATTATTACAAGGTTTCAGCATATTCCATATTTTGAAATTCAACAATAAGCACACAACAGACAGCAGTAAACTAAACGTGTTATCAAAAAACATCTTTGCATTTCGTATTGTCTGGAGAAAATTCGCAACGTCAGAAACCCCCATTTGATTCATTTCAAAAGCATACACAATATTTCCAACGTGTCAAAGCCTCTTTTCCAGGGAATAAAACACAAAAGACTTGAAGAATCTGCGTTTATGTGTTGTAGAATACGTTATATAATATAGACGCACGTGTCCCTGCTTTTTCCTCGGATTTAATGAGTTGGGCC
>JAQGBJ010003575.1:0-12331 GCA_034698345.1 Sphaeridia pumilis | reverse complement strand
TGTTCAAGTGGGAAGCAAAACTCTTGATCCTATCTTAATTCTCTGATTACACCAGGTGAGCTTTCCGATTTCTCGATAATTGTTTACCTTAATTGAGCCTTTGCCTTTTGCTAGAGTCAACAGTCGTTTACAAAACCCATGCATTTTGATCTTTGGAAGGAAATGCACTTTTGCCACAATGTGGCTCGTAAATAAGCCATTAAGGATATCACAACAGCAACCACAGTAGCCACAACTGCATCAACCAAAGTAGCACAAGTCAAAGGTTATTAGGAAATCTAATCGGCGTCCGACAAGCAAGCAGTTGCAGCTTCTAGAAAAAATTGTGTTTTAGAAGCATACAAGTAATCTCGATTCTACGTTTAAGTGGTAATTTCTTGTCTCGTTAATACATTAATGTATTCATTCCTCGTCGTCACCAATTCGCAAACTCTGCATAATTTAATCAAGACTTGATGAAGTTGGTTAATTATTTCGCGTGTGCGGAATTGATACAATTCTTCGCATAATCAATTATCAATTACACCGGTGGAATCGAACGATTATTGCGAAACAACGATGAATTACTCGCCGCCGAAGGCATACACAACAAGGCGACGTGATCTTTCTTGTTTAGCATTAAATTCAATCAATTACAATTTCTGTCGCCAGTCGCCACTACAACTGCAGTACTTCGAAGACCGGTTTCTCTCCACCACAGTTTCGATATCGATTGATTTTTGCATGTTAATCTTTGGCCATTACCAAACCTTGGATTTCAATCAACGTTAACTAAATATTACCATGAAAGTTTCTCATCTCCAACATACATTATTTGATGGCTTCTGATTATTGACTGACTGACTGAGTCAGTCAGTAGGCGACTTGAGCAAATGGTCAAATATCATTTAATGGCTTCTGAATCTTAACAGTTTGCGAGGAGGACAGTTGTCATTTTTCGAGGTCGTCTCTGTCATTCACACATTCGCAAATAAATATATAGAATGACAATAATAAACGCGGGTGTCGACAATCAAATGATAAACATTGCGTAATGGGTGCAACATTTACATTGTTGCATTTTTGGGCAACAATGTCACTGCGTGGGTATCCATCGTCGTCGATCCAATTGATTTCCTTCGCCGTCAGTGCCGACAGTTGCAATTATATTGCTGTCGTGTCGATTGAATATTAAACACAATAAAATTATTTCCTTCAGCAGCCAACACCAAACCATAAGAAATTGGCCAAAAATTATTGCATCTCGCGTCGTGGGATTTCTGATTGAAAAATATTATGTACCGTAACATTTTTTTCAAGCTTTCTGTTTGGTATCTGTCGGTAACTGAAATGTGCACTCGAATATTTTTTTGCAGACCTGCAAGAATTCGCAAAGTTCACACCTTGAGCTCATGTTCGTTGCCATTTTGAACCTTGTTAACTTTTTGCAAAAAAAACTCGCTTAGTTTTCTTCACGCCTCCTGAACTTTGTTTTTACCTGCTCGGATTAATAGATAGCAAAGCTCAGGTTTGGTAACCAGAATACACAAATACACACACACATGTGTGTTCTCTCATGTCTATAATTATTTATAGGAAGCCAGGCATTTAATCGCTATGCTCATCGCTCAATTCAATTCAAACAAGTCCAAGTTGGTTGCGAGTCGTTGATTGAAATGGCGCTTGTCTCGCTTAATGAAATTCGCCTTGGCGAAAATACATGTTGGGACGTCAGCAAGTCAGTCAGATGCTGTCAATCTGCAGCTACTGATCCATGTAAGCTTGAATGTATATATTTGCGTTCCTGATTTTTTCCCTATGATAACATCCAGATGTTATCGCATTACACATACGCTCAACTCTTTTTATATTTGCCAAACGATAAGCCCGCATCGGCAAAAATATTAAAGCTTGTTTGCCGCCCAACTGAGGCTATCGAAAGACATGTTTCGTCGCTACTTCCCGCTGCTGACGTCAACGAAATTCTCGCTAGTGTCTTGAATATTTTCGTTGTTTAGATTCCCGCTAAGCGTCAGCCGGAAATTCATCAGCGTTTCGGTTGAGCTTCTTTCTATTGCAGTCATTTTTGAACTTGAGCCAAGGCTATTCAAGAGCCAAGAATTCATTGCAAAGTTCACCTTCTTTTTCTCACACCGCCAATGACAGCTTAAGTATACGCTTTTTCCGCAGTTACTTTAACGAGGCGCTGCCAAAAACTGGCAATTAAAACAGTCAGTTTCGTCGCTCTTGCATTTAAAACGTATACGATTTTACCCGCATCAAATCTCATTATCATCAAGCTATTTTTGAACTCGAAATTTCAAGTCGGCGTGCGGTCTATCCGAGTTTTAATATCACGGACCGCTTCTTCTTGAATCCATTTGCAGTTCATCTTGTTGCGAATTAATGCAGAAAAACTGGGGATCAGTTGCCATTTTTGCAGTCTCGGATTATAGTTTATTAGCAGCATGTGTGCTGTCATGTGAGAACGGAAAAAAAGAAGATGAGCCTGTGGGCCAAGATATTGCTAATTTAAATTGCCTCCTTGTAGTAATCTACATGGGCCACGATTTCTGTAATTGGCTCATCGTATAATTTATACGTAATAATAATATAATCTCGTCTTGGGGATTTTTGTCTTGGAAAAGTATCAAAGAATTTGCGTTCACTGACTTGGTTACTTTTGGTTCTGGTCTTTATCACTCACAAAACTCTCATCTTCAGCGCAACTCAGCGTGAAAAACCGCAAAAGATTTTTGCGAATTTCTTCGGGGGATGAGCCGAGTGCCGTGTTCGGTGAATTATTAAGGGAAAGCTGTATATCGAGCCTTTCAAATTTAAATTGCGAATTCTCCTGTCCGAGTACGAAATGAATGCCTGTTTTGTGTCTTCACAATTTTTCTTCTTTGTTGTTCAGGAAGGAGGCCTCACGTCTTTACTACATGAAATGGGAGTTATTTCTGCAAAATTGCACTTGAGATGCTCGTGCACCTTGAGCAGTTGCAGGTGAACAAGCTTCAGGTTAATTACGGCAACGCTGTAATTAATGTGCTGTCAAATGTCAGGTTCAAGGTGATTGCCATGTTATTCGGCTCGTATAATTTTAGGTTTCTGACGTTTTTCTGAAAGCGGAAGCTTGATGGGGTCATGATTTATTTTATGTATGTAACATAAACTTACACGAAGGTCACAAAAATATTTTTCAAGACGAAGCTACCTTGTTCAAGTGGGGTTTGCGAAATTTTTCAATAATTGGCGAATATTGACCGATCGGCGTACAAGACAGCTGCGTTGCACTTAAAATTTTCTTTATTTCTTGTCTTTGTATTTGAATAGAAGAAGCATTATTAGCCATCATCATCGACTTGCATGCATTTAAACATGCATCGAGATTACACTGAACACGCCAACTTATATATATATAATCAAAGTTAATAACTCGGAAAGAAAGTGTTTAGAATTCAAAGCATGCGTCTGTAAATAGAGTCGGAAGCTGCTTGGCTTGCATGTATTGGCATTTAAGAGACAAGTCGATTCTATTCATCAGCCAACAAGACAAGTAGCAATGGATTCAATTACCCATGTTTATATATTAATATTATGGCAAAGTCAGTTAGTCAGGTGCATGTAAAAAGTAAGCCTGATTTCAGATCCACAAAGGCAGCTGCAACAAGCCTTTTAAAATGGACCACAAAAAAATAGTTTGATATGCGCGCGAAAGTTGTAAGAATCTTTTGATCCTCGGATCAAAATATATGGCGAATTGAATTCACCGCCATCAAAAGAAAAGCTTAAAGGCTTGCAGTCAATAATAGACTTTTGAATGATGAATCGCATATTATTATTATTATTACTTGTGGTGGTCAATTTCTAGGCCGCGCCATAAGCTTGTGTCTATTATATATTTCAAGAAGAGCGCGCTCCTTTTCGCGCACTGGTAATGACAGACGTTGAATAGAAGTCAAGACGTGGATTGACGAGACTATTCGACATGGAATACTGTCGAGGGACCATCGGCGAATGAATATTTTTAGTCATCAGACTTCACATGATTAAACGTTCTTTTCATTCTGGTTTGCCTTAAGGTTCTTTTAGAGATTTGACATGCGGATTAATGACGTCCGAATTGTACAGCTTTATGATATGGCAATTTTCCCGGTGAACAGCTAATCATACACCAAGGCCTCTCTGTGTGTATTAATATTTAATGGCGTTCTGTCATTGAAGCTGATTGCAGAAAAATTGCTTCTCAACAAGTGTGTCGTTGCTGTCGATCAAATCCTGTAAACTGTCGATTAAGAATATTTGCGGCAATGTAAAAATTTGGCAAATTATTGTAGCGTGAGAAATGTGTGCTGAATATCAGCCAGTTTAGCAGTACAATTGAACATGGAATTGTATGCATGCATGCATGTAAACTTGGCAAAATTTCTAAAGGTAATTTTTATATCAAAGTCAATTAATATTAATTATAAAGAGGAAGGCGTGTAAGTGTATACATTTTGTATGGTCGCGTTGAAAAGCGCATGTCTACACATGATTCGGCTGGCGGAACAATATTTTTGGAAATTTCTTCATGACAAATTCACGTCACGTAAACGCAATCTCGATCAAAATTAACCTAATGCTGTTGACGCTGAATCAGAAGGCATATAAAAAGGAGTGCAAAATATTGCAAACATTTCGCTGATGATAATTGAAGAATGAACATTAAGGAACTTGTTTGAGAGCGAGGATGCAGTTGATAAGTAATGGAATTAAAAGCCATTTGTTCAGTTAATTCAGGAGGAGGCAGGCGCCGTTTGCTGATACTGAAATACCGAAACAGGTAAGCTAATTGGCAGCAAAGGAGGAAAAAACAGCAAGAGTTGCCAAACTTGATTCGCGTGCGTGTAGTAACGAAGTGTATGTGAGATATGGAGGAAATTTTGAAAAAAATCACTTTGACAGGTTGTGGGTGTAGTGTTTCTAATTGTAACTTTGCGAATTTTTTGAAACCGCAATATGTTTGATAACGCGTGAGCTCAAAGTGTTGAATTTTGCACTTAAGATATATTTGCAAAAACTGCGAGCTTGCAAAATCTTAATTCACGGCAATTAAATGACGTCTTGTCAGAGTTTGTGTGTGTAGGAAATGTTTGCCGTTGAATTATTGTCATGTCTTGTTTAACTGGTCTTGCAGTTTTTTGGCAAAATCAACTTGTTTCGTCACCATATTAATAAGGCGAGTCGCGTTTTAATTGAATGTCATTATGATTGTTTAACTCGTTTTGTGTGTAGGGCCTTGCCATATTTTCTTAATTTTTAGGCAGTTTTTTGGCAGTCTGGGGAATCAAGTAGACAAGGGCGTGCGTCTTGAATTTTTCAAACTTCGCGATGGTATAGCAGCCTGAAACTATCAATTTGGTCCTGCGGTTTGGACTTCGGAGGTGGTAAATTTAAAGTCTCACAGAGTCAAGCCAACTTCTTGGTACAAGTTGAATCAAGGTAAGGATATCTTAAAATATTGTATGGTTTCTCGTTCATTTCATTTTGATACGTTTTAATTTGGTATAAAGAATTACGAATTACCTTGAGCAGAGGCTTTCAAAGCGCCTCAGGATCAAAACGGTTGTCAGCTTCAAGCCTGTCTTCGAGGTTCTATGAATTTACTCGAACTTGCTCCAAGTTTGGTGATACACTTTAAAAGTCATAGAGAAAAAAGGACCAGAATTTTTACCACCAACGTCGCTCCGAGCATAATTTCATGTTTATAAAAAGCCTTGAGTATTACACTTTGGCATGCAACGGAGCCAAGAAATGGCGGCAGCTCACTTGTGAAGACGGAGCTAATTTTAATCAGTTCTCTTCTCACCTGTTCCACCTTGAAAAAAGAATATATAAATCGCTGGAGGCTTGTGGAATTGTTGCGAAACCGCAGCAACGGATTGTCAAGTGGCTTTGGCTCCTCCAAGTTGGTCTGAAAAATTTTGTACAAATTATGTGAACCTCATTACGCTTCAGGTTCTGTTCGCCCTCTGTAATTATGTTGCGGAGGTCGAGGAGCTTTCTGAAGGCGACTTTGGTTGAGCTTGAGTCGAGGTTTGCCAGTTTTGCCTTAATTTGACACTGAATTTGGAATGATCGAGCTTCAAAGCGTCCATGTAATCAGTAACAACTTTTTTGCCATTCATCATTTTTAGTCTGTACTTTAGTACCGATATATTTTCGCAAATCTGCATGGCGTGGGTGTCCCACCGGCCGTTATCTGCAGTTTGGATAATGGCCGCGTAGGTGTCTCTGTGTTCAAAAAGATGTATGGATTTTTGTGGCGTTTTGTTGTTTTGACAGCTTGGTTATTTCGCCAATTGGGAACGTGGGCCGGAATTATCATTGGTTATTTGATCAGGTTGCGTTTGTCAGAGTGACCACAAAAATTGCGTTCTGAATCGCTTATTGAGGGATGAAAGTGGACCTCGTCGTATCGCATATCAGAAGGTAAACAAAGATATATTGGCCACATGCAGTATTCACAGTGTTGCCTTTTATCTATGTAAATTAATGAGCAATGAAATGAAATGGCAAAATGGCAAGCGAGAGTTTTTCGAGACCCAGATTCCACTTTTTCCATTGACCAATACGAATATGACTGACGATAAATAAAATGATTGTGTAGTAGGAAACCATAGATTTTTTGAATAGAGCCACCGCAGAGAAGATCCGAGTTTGCCATTTACAACAGCCGAAAAGCAAGTGAAACTTGGTCTATTCAGGTGTACTTGGAATTGGAAATCACACTCGTTCGATGATCTGCTTTTTTGCTCGCCGCTTATCTCGGTTGTCTGTCGGATCGATGGCAAATCGTTATCACCTAGACGGCACTGCTGCTTACGCATACAAAATTTATTAAGCTTTTTAAATGCGTCTGCAAACAAACCAAATGACCGTTGGTTGGTCGGCCCAGACGCTTCGGCTACAGGCTAGTTCGTTGAGCGAATGTTTGTTTGTCTGACATTTTGATCTTTTGTCTGTTTGAGTCGGAGCAGCGCAGCGTTTTCGGCGCTTAAGGAAATGGAACACACCTGAGCTGGGGGTTAATTTGCATTCTCGCGGGGTTTCGGGGGTAAACGGCAAAGTCTACAGCGTTGAGACAAGCTGAAACAATCAATGTGTTATAAACATTGGTTTGCAAATTATTACGACTTTTGGCAGCAGCGTCAGTCGGTGAATATCAAGTAAATGAGGAGAACTTGTTTTGCTAACGGATTCTTTCGGGGATAAACACCGGGTTTGATTGCGAGCATGTAAAATATTCAATTTTGCCTTATTATTACAGGTGATTTGAGCTCAATTGTGTGATATAGACAGCCTTCGGTAGCCGGAATTGAAATTCGCCAATAACGGCTGTTCAAGCTTGTATTAGGCAGGTGTTTCTTGTAATCTGATCGGGTATTCAGATTTTTCGGTAATTGATTGATACCGCTACTTGTGTGAATATTTTTAAGAATATTTGCTTAATTTTTTACGACATAAGCTATAGAATATAGTATGGGAAAACAAAGAATTTTTGTTGAAAGTAAACATAATATTTGCTATCGAAACGTGACTTTTTTCCCCGCCAACTTTTAGCAGGTTGAATTGTTGCACTAAAAGTTGAGGTGAGAATTTAAAAACTGTATTGCTTCGAGAACTTGTTGTCATTTTGGGTTCAGAATCAGCAAGTTTTGACCAACTCTGTAAATCGTGGCGGGAGAAAAATCAACTTTGACCGTCTCCGTTTGACTGGAAGAACAAGTTTCTGAAAATGAAGAGAAGTCAGTTGAGAGGAAGAATGAGATTTTTTACTATCAACAAATCATGGATTTTGGATCTCTCTCTGAAGAGCAAGAAGGATGCTGTTGTTGTTACATAAGAAAAGTGAAGATGAGCCAGGCTTGAAACCCGGACTAAAGATTGACTGAGAGAGATTCAAAGTCACAAAATCTTTTAGGCACTATCATTACATCTCGCTTAGGCTCCTGCTGACTGCTCCTGTTGCCTCAGCAACGTCTCAGCAACATGTACACTTTTGCACATTTTAACTCGAACCGTAATAGCACAAGATGCTGAAACTACATGGAGAACATGGACCGAACCAGGCTCCTTAACAATGCTCCATTGTTGTGTCTCGAAAAGGTCCAACTTTGAAATTTTAAAGTCTGAAATATAATTTCTACTCCTTTAAGCAGGCCATAAGCTTTCTAGAAAATGCTGTAATATTTGCTGAATCTTTTGCTGGATGGAGGACCATAGGAACATTTTTCAAAAAATAGCCTCGGGCTATTTTCTCTTGCTAATACAAAATCCAAAGAAGTTAAATATTGCTCGAAGCTACTTTATCCTCGTTGTAGTAAGGCAGTTTAACGGAACCAGCATAGCGAACGAGGTTCAGTCAGCCAAGTGTTTGAAAAAGTTGCTTCGCGCCACTTCCAGCGTACTCAGCAACGCTGTCGAAGATCTCTGCTTTTTGAACCGGCAACTTTCCAATGTAGCTGAGACACTCGGGGGATGAAACAGCTTTTGGAGTTTTGATGAGGGTTGTTTTTTACTGTCATCTTTACAACTGGAAAAGGTCCGTTCGTAGTAACGTCAACCCAAGTCTGACCGTAGTAAGGGTAGCCAATGAAGCTAAACAAGAGTTACAAGAGTCGTTGTATAATATTTTTCCGCTGCTATTGTTAAGGGTGGGAGTGGACGAGAGGAAACACCTGTGTTCTTCATCCCTCTTCGACTCTCCATGAATTTTCATCTCCTCCAGCAACGAAACCATCGAGTTTTGTGGCGATGGCCGTTGTATATACCGTTGGACATGTAACTTTACAATGGATTTTGGATGTCCATTTCTCTCTCTTGTATATTCTGTGGTTTGGACAAAAAGAACACAACTTTTGGCTTCCAGCCCGGACAACTTTGAAAAGCTTTTGCGGTTTTTCGGAAGAATATTAAACCCGTACAAAAGCAAGTTAGAAATCATTTAAGCCTTGAGGTCATAGGTCAAATCCACATCAGCTTCTCCAATTATCGGAAGGCGACGTGAATTCGATGAATCTTTTTTCCAAATCAAGTTTCTTGTTCAATCATAAGAATTCTTGGATTCTTCGAGGGCACCTGAACTTGCATGCATGATTGGATGAGATCGCGTGTAAAAATTTGGTACTTGGAGAGCCAGGAGATTCAGGAATCAGGAGCATGGCTGACTCTTATGATTATTTTTCTTCTTGCTTCGGTTCTGACTTACGTGTGTAAGATAAAAATCAACTTTTTCTTATCGAAAATCTTCTCAAACCGAAGACTTGTTCAGGTGGCAAAGAGCAAAACGCTTGCTCGAGTCACTCAAATGCGTCAAATTTCTCGTCCTTGCATGTTGATCTTCAGGTGTTTCTTTCTGAGAGTCGACTGCTGGACCAAAAGAAATTCCTCATAAAAAATTAATGAGACTTACAACTTATGCAGCAATCACAAGACGAGCTGCTCCAAGGCTTGGTCCCTTGGAATTTAAGTTCCTTGATAACAAACGTAAATACCATTTGGCTGGTGCACGAATGTTGGCTCTGGATGGAGCAGTTTTGATCGACAAGAGATTTGCAGACAGCTTTTCTTACCTGTTAATTGATTGTTGGAACAAGAGTTTCTTTGCTCAAAATCCTTGGGCAATTAACCAGGAATTTTCTTGGTCCAAGTTCAAAGAGCAACAGGTGCTAGACGAAGGCTTGAAATCGGCTTACTTGACCTTCGCACCGACTCGCATATGTCATCTCGATTACAGCAGACTTGTAGAAAAATGTTAAAATATTATTGTCGACTCCAGGCATATGGAACGAGGAAGCAACTTTTGTAAACGGCCATTAGAACAGCTGCTAATTGTATTCCAAGTATTTTTCAAGACGAATTAGCATCCTTCCATCTTGTCGACATCAACAAAAAGCTTGATCTGATCGGCACAACAAGTTTTTTAATGCCCAAAAGAAGATTGTGATGTTGCACAACAGTCATGAGATTAAATGACCAGAATGCCGCTTCTATAGCTTCTTCAAGTAGCCTTACGTATTGTTTAGGCTGCCGAAATAAATGCTGATTTGATCTGACAACATTTCGAAGAAACTTGGACAAAAAAGTCCAGTCGCTGTTTACTAACACTGCGTTCCAAAACTACATGTTCCAAAACTGCATTTTTATTCGTATGCCTGCTTTTTTGTCATACAAAAAGCGTTGAATAAATCGCTACATTCAAAGCGTCGATTCGCCACACAATCGTTTATTGCCACAACGAATTAACATTGGAATGAAACATTAACAAATTTGTAAGCTCCATAAAAGTTCACATCGAAGATTACCACGTATTGTGTATCTCTGAATAATTGCGATAGCTTCAACAGTTGACCGCTGCTGCGACTTGATGTCCTCTCTGCCCGAGAAATTATTGCGTGTGTCGGACTGGCCAATTTGGTTTCAAGTTTCCTCCCATGAAAAAAGATTCATTATATTGCTCAAATCTTGTTGCCCTTTTGCGAATAAATGTTATTGTTTAGTAATGTCGTCGTTGCTGATTGCAGTTTTATATCAAATGACTTGCAAAATAGCCTTTAAATTCACGCCGGCCTTGCGTACCAAGTGGAGATGCCAATGGAATGTGTTGCTGCTGTCGATTAGGCCATTTTGCTTACAGGTGTCAAGTTTGCCTTTGTTCTGTGGAGTTGTGAGTGTGTGTGAGCATTTGATATGCATTAATGCAATTAAATATGTCGTTTGTATCCAAATTCTCAGAAGAATTGCTAATTCGTATACTTGTTCGAACCAATGCTCGCCGCGACCTTTTGATCAAAGAGGCCTATTAATTACTGCTGCTGCGCATGCGTTGCAATCATGTAAAAATATTCGCGGTATATATTGGCATTGCGAATTTCAAAAATTTCGGCGGAGGCGTTTGTTGTTTTGGTATTATCTGCTTTTTTAATTACGAATCTCGATTAAGGCAATCTGATATTTGCATTTCACTTTTGCTTATCTGCTAATGCATTTCTAGTTGGCGCTTCTTCTTTGCCTTCCCGCCGTTTTCGGCGTGACCCCGATGCATCTAATCTGCCTCATATTGCGAAGGCTACGGGGTCATCTTCAGATGAATTCGGTGATACCATAAAAATACTGCAAGTCGAGCTCAAATGGAGTTTCATATTAATTTTATTGCTGAGGTCCTGACGAATATTTTTTCGCAACTTTTGGCCAAGTCTGATGATCAACAAGAATAATTATTGGAGGCGTAGCAATAAAGTTTTACAAATTATTACACCCTTGGACCTATCCTGATTCACTGTTGGAAACTGCTGAAATGTCATGACGATTTCAAAGTGCCAAAGTATATAGAGGAGCAGCTTTTGCCAATTAATTTCCTTCTCATAGGAACGAGGAACCATTTGCATGCAAATTCCGCTTGCGAAAACTTGCGCATGCGCTGCTGTCCTTCCTTTGTTGCTCTGCAATTTTAATGGGAGACAGATTAATAAATCTGATGACGGCGAGAAGCTCTTCATCTGATAACGCTGACGCTTTTACTCGCTGCCATCAGTTAACGGGTTGCCAACAAGGGAAATTAAGCACCTGGATCCCGCAGCCAGTTGTTCAAACTGTGCCTTGTTTTCCCTCCTGATGAAATCTACACAATGGCCATTATAAAAGCATAAATCTTGTTGTGCCGCTCGTAATGTGTAAAAACTATCATGTTCTCGTCCCATCAACTCACACATCATCCAGCCAAAGTGTCTCGAAATTGGCAAGCGTTTCTGAAATTTCATGTAAGTGCATATATTTGGTCCATGTATATATGTGATGACGTCAGGGTTGGAAAAGAAAAACTTGTCATATTTTAATTGTAAACATCTCTTCATGCTCACTGAGCAAATAATCGCAATAAATTTTGGCCATTTTGCATGCTCGCCTGAACGTGAAAGAGCCTGGGCTTTTGTTACAGCTTTTGCTGAAATTCGCAACAATGCCCAAGTTTTTTGCAATATTTGTGTACTTGTCGGCCTTTAAAAATTTGTTTAAATGATGGCCGAGTGCGTACTTTAAAGGAGCTATAAAGGCACACATGTGTGTGTGATTGATTCAAAGGACTTTTGTACACTTTTACAGCTGAAAAAGGCGTGTAGTTGGACGGAGATTGACAGGAGGCGCAACAAGTGTGTGTTTGAAATTGTCAAGTTTGGCAACGTTTTGTTGGATTTGGTGGAACGAGAAGCAAAGGCAAGTAAATGTAATGTAAATTCACGTGAGTTAATTGTTATATAAGGTGTGTAACAAGATTCATGAGCGCTGCGCGCATGGAAGCTCATGTAAA
>JAQGBJ010003574.1:0-12331 GCA_034698345.1 Sphaeridia pumilis | reverse complement strand
GTTATCATGAGTTCAGTTATTCAAAGACAGGGAAAGCGCCGCGTGCATCTCGCTTAAATCATGTGCCTAAAGCGCGGTGGAAGATATAAGTGGGTGTACATGTGTAGTAGTGGCAAGGGAAAACGAAAGAGATTCAAAACAAGAGACATTCACAAAAAAGGTACCACAAACGCATCTACTGAGAAAAATGTCTCCAAGGGCCACAAAAAAAGAAAAAGAAATCGAGACTAATGATGTCGAGTTGTTTATGAGCAGTTACAGTTGTTCAGAGTTGCATAGGTACTTTTCTGGAACTTCCGAATGTTCTTCCGGATGAACACCGCTTGAACAAGCTACAAAAAGGTATCAGGTTACATTGTATCGAAATCGTTTGAACGATTTTCATTTGGTAGGAATCGAATGGCCCATTATTTTTCAGCAAATTCCTGAAATTTAAACAGCAGATTCCTAAACTTGGAATCTTCATTTTTTAGATGAAGTCAATCTGAAGAAACCTTGAAAATACTGTGCTGAAACCCGCAGTTTACTGGTAAAAAAGCAGGAAGCTGATAACACATGTCAAGCTCCATATGGGGCAAACGTCAAACAAAGATGATAAGCACTCAATGGGGAAAAATTTGCAATTGCTAACGAATCGATTGCGTCCAGTGTCACCAGTGTTTATCCTGCTCATATAACACACCTTCCAAAATAGAACTTCATTCATTGAAAGAAAACTGAGCTCAAAAATTGTGACAGATTATTTTGTTTCTCTGTTTGATGATGTTTGTACAAGTTAATTTTTATAAACAGATTTTACAACATCACAATACCCATGGGCTAAATGCCCGAAGGGTTGGACAATAAACTTATACAATCCACCTAGTAGAATGACATTCCGAATAAATTAATTCTTGTAAGTACAAGTCGATATGCTTAATACAAAAACCCGTGCAAATCGTGTGAATCGAAGTTTGTCATACTTCAGCGCGGAAGTGATGCGTTTATCATCAGCAAAAAGAAGAGGCGCCGAGTAAGCTATGGCAGAATGTTGATTTAACAAGGTTAGTATTCTTGACTCGTAAATGAACAATATGACCTGTGCAGGCAAAAATTGTTGAACGTTAACATTAATTCATCCAGCAATTCCAAACTGATATTGATTGCGATTGACTGTGAGTCATTTTCAATACTTGTAAACGGCCGAACAAGGTGGGTCGGGCGTATCGGAGAAACTTGAGTTTTCACAGACATTTGCACATGCGGCGCACGCAACAAATTTTCCACCAGAAACGTTATTAACTGCATGCGTACACACGGTCATGTCCGGCGGTGGCGGAGGAAAATTGGCTTCGGGCAGTTCTCCGATATCCACGGAAGAGTCGGTGGTGGGGAAATTAAATCATCTTCGTCGTAGTCAGAAATGTCGCCGTCAAAACACCGACGGAAATTTGCCCTGTGAGCTTGGGCACGCTTGAAACATCAAGTCGTTCCATTTTATATTGTGTCCTTCCAGGAAATTACCACCTGGGCTTTTACCTTAATTGTTTTATTAACAAGTCGGTAATAGCTTGTTTACTTTGGTACCTTTTATTTATTGCCCTCACACCTTGAAATGAACGCGGTCTCGTTTTGTATCTCACTTTGTATTTGAGAGTAGCCGTAATATTCAATTCTCTTGTGGAAATCGTGTATACTTTTAACAACAAATTTGCTGGATTCGCCAAATAGACACAATGTTCAAACTCATGCCGTACGCGGCGGGGTTTTTGTATATATTCTTCGGTAGCGAACCGGCTGACTTTGAAATTCGAAACACTTTTTAATTTTAAATTTTAACTAAAACTTGAAACAGCTTGTATTTCTATCTGAGAAAACACATCCTTCTCATTTTTATCGTAAATCAAAACATTTATTTCGAACTCGTCAGGAATTGACAATATTCTTCTGCAGGAAAAACAATTACGCAGTGGATCGAACCCGGGGAAAGTAAGACTGAGACATGCAATAGATGAGAGGAGCGGCCGGCATCTCAAATATCACATAATCTGCAGTTTTTGCAAAGCCAATTCTCCCCGAATTCACACGCTCTGCCACCATAAGAAATGTGTACGGTAAATCTTTTTTATTCATCGAAGTTTTGGTTCTGTCGAGCCACAGATTGAGACTGTGTCTCTTATGGTAAAAACCGTTAGTTTTATACCAAAACAGCAGAGTTGTTAAAAATCTTACAAGTGTAATTATATTATGGGAACTATATCTAAACACTTATAACCTGAATCAAACACTTCCAAGTCTTTTGTGATGTGTTTGTCCTTTATAGCACCAGATTTAATTCAAGCTCATAGATGAACAAAAAATCTCACATAACGTTAGATAATATCAACGCCAGATCGACAAAACGATTAGATATCGACTGGAAAGTTACCAGCACCATTGATCGACCGTCATCGTCATCATTCGACCGATAATAGCGTAATTTGACCCAAATTACGAATTCCAAACGAATGACTAATTTCAATTTAACATTGTTTTAAATAGAGTTTTATTACTTTTGCCAAAGCAATGTGCTGACGCAAATGTAATGGTACCGACTTTTGGTTCATCCAACTGCACCAAGTCATCAAGGGCAAAAAGCGTTTATTGTAAGGAGCTGAAATGTAAACTAATGCAAATGCATCATAGTTAACATTTATGAAAACTAGTTTATAACGGGCTTTCGCCCATAGTTAAGTATCAGTGAGCTGCAATCAATGCTAGTAACTATATTGTGCTTGGAGTCAGATCCGAAGCAAAGGCAAACTTGTAGAAATTATTTTAATTTCAATTTTGTTCAAATCCATTTTAATGGCAAAATCTCTTCTATATATTATATGAATATTCTCACGAGTGAACTAAAGTTTTGTGTGAAAGAAATTTCATTTATTCAAAGATCAGAAGGTTGAGATTAGGCTCGAGGCACTTAGTCCCAATGATCAGTCAGCCGAATTGCAAAACCTAACCAACAATTGCCAGGCGACAATATTTTATTTTGTAGCAATTGGTTCGTAATTTAAGTTAACGCTTCGCTTGAGGCAGATCGATCTATAGTACCCGGAGTTTGCGTTCCGGGAGGGAGAACGAGATTTTGGAAGTCTACCAGGGTATTTAATTGTAGCTATTCGAGATCCAGCCATTCCAGCAAAGTTGTTATCAAAGATTTGAGATGCCGGAAGCTACTCAATTTTTTTCATTAATCATGTTTTTATTCCACTTCTCTTTAATGTAATGATTTTTTTGCTGCAAGAACAATTAAACGGCTTAGGGGAGCAAAACGTTAGCCGGGACCAGGAGAAACAAAGCTCAAGTTAGCCGGGTGTCAACCGGAACTGCCGGGTAAATCCATAAAGTTGGCCGGGATTACCGGGCCAAAAGTTAGCCGCATATCGTCAAGTTGCCCGGGCGGCCCGGGGCTGCATCCGGATGGGCGTAAAGTTAGCCGGGTCCGCTGCCGGGTCTGTAAAAAGTAAGCCGGGGTTAGTCCCGGGTCCTTCCGACAAGATAGCCGGGTGTCAGCCCGGAAAATAGTAAAGTTGGCCGGAATTTTATTTTGACAAAAAAACTTCACAGGGGAGATGTTATTGTCAATCAAAACCTAGAACTGTATCCAAGTTGTCTCGTTTCATATTCTGTGGAGTATCAGTCTCTTGTAAAGATATCAAAATTAAGTAAATACCGGAAAAGCCATTGGAAATTTCATTGAAGAGCTTTTATTTGAGATTTACAAGATTGAAAATAATGTCACGTCATGTATATTGCATAAAATAAAAAGAAGATGAACTTCAATTCAGAATAATGCTATCCTAACATATGAAAAACTGTATTTAAACCATTACAAAGACAGGTATAGGCAAACTGAAACCCGAGCTTGCTTGTGGAATAAAATTCAGAACTCACAAAACCGACAGCGGTTTTTAACGCAGGCCAAACTGCAAACAAACAAGTACAGAGATACAAGTAGGGCTGCTACCATGATCAAAACAGCGATAATCTTGTAGCCTTCATATTCAGCTGGTTCGGTAACGGAGACAGGGACTGTTGGATCCAGGACTTCTGCTTCATTCAATTGTGGTTCCAAGCTGGACCGAAGTGGAGTGATTGCAGTAGGAGCTGATTGGATTCCGGACGTTTGGGAGGCAACTTGAGGTTCCTGTGTGGTCGTTGTAGTTCTTGTCGTTGTTGTTGGCGGACCTTCTATGAATACAAAAAGGATATTAGAAGACGAGGAACAGTTGAGTTGATTTCAAAGTACATTCTGTCATAGCGGTCACGTAAGAATACCTCCGGGTAGCTTGTCCGGTGCATCATGCTTCCGGAGGATGTAAGGCGCATTGGTGGCGGCTGTGATGCTTCCCAGACGTCTCAGGGGCTCCTCAATGCGTGAACCAGTGAGCTGTAAGAGAAAATCAACAAAGTATTTGTAGTTACAAATATGAACAGGGTGTTTTTGGCAAGTTTATGCCTTCCAATCTACCTCGGGATAAGTTCGGGCATTACGATTGGCAGCATGAGAATGAACATGGACAGCAGGTGCTGGGTCTGGAGCAGGAATCACCGTGGGTCGCATTCCTTCGGGCTTCCGAGGCCACACCGATCTATCCCCTTTGAAAATAGGCTTGTCAACGGCTTGAGGGCGTCCTAAGACATTTTCCGGAGTCAACTGTGCTGGTTTGGCAATATCAAGCACAGGTTCGGCTTCGATGGCCTGATATATGACACATACAGGTTGGTCAAACATGGAAGTCAGTTGAATAAAGAGACTGAATGTCACAACTTTGCAAGTTGAGCTTACTATTTTTGAAGCTGGCAATTTGATCCGTTGTCCACTAGGCAGCAATGGCTTTGATGCGTCGATAACGTTGTCAGTCAGCTTGGCTGCACCCTTGACTGTTTCCTTAACTTTCATGGCCACTTGAGATCCGGTTTTTGTAACACTTCCAATGGTACCAGCGGCACCAACTCCTGGCTTCACAATAGGAACTACTTCGGGAACAACTTGAATCACAGGCTTCACTAACGGTTTTGCAGCCCCTATGGCTGCCTTACCGGAACTCAATAACGCCCCCCAAAACCCGTTGATCGGAAGGAACACGAAAAACAGTAAAAAGAATGTTTTACCCATTTTTCATGTGTATTGAAGTGTATCTGCAACACTGAAAAGTAACACGAGTACAGAGCGCAAGTTGTAGCTCCGAAGTAAGACAACTGACTGAGACGCGAGTGGCCCTGAACAGCTTTGTCGAATATGAATCATCATGCTAAGTGCATGTGGCAGAAGAAGTTTAAAATACTCTTTGAGATTTGGTTCGAAGCATTTCCTTATACGGAATTTACTGGCATGGAAAAAATCAAGGGCTACGTGAGACAACAGTGTCGGAGATTAGAGATTAGCCTTATCCTCTAATGAGTCAGCATTTGACCCAAACCTTGGTTGCTGGATGAAATGGGCAACGTACACAATGAAAGCGCATTCCAGGCAGAGCTACTGTGCGTTGAGGTTGAAAATACATTGAAAGCCTAAAAAGTGTGACTGCAAACCTGTCCCCTTGAGTGTCTGCTTGAATTCCTGAAACATGGTAAGTGCAATTTACATAGCTACAGGTACCTTACATCTGTTGCTGTCATTCATGTACTGATTAGGAACGTGCCAAAAATTATACCTGTGCTTACAGGTATCTTTGAAATTCTAAAACAGTTTACAATTTTGCAGGAAACCAAAACTGCAAAGGCGCTTTTGTTGCTAACTTTGCTGATTTTGTCGTTCGTTTGTGCCGATGGCAGGGGCAAGGGTAAGGGTAAGGAACGTGGATCAAAGAACCGTCTGGCTGGTCTGGAGAAAGGCGGCAAAGGGTTGGCTAAGAATGTAAGTCTTATGGACAATAGCTGTGAAACGTCTTCTTGTTATCGTGCCACTGTTTCTAATTTCGGTGGTGTATTTGTTCAAGGTGTTTGAAGCTGGCCTATGGGGATTTTCGCTGTCTTCCTTCGGGTTCCTGTTCGAATGGGCGTTTTCTGAAGATTCTGACATGCCCATGTATTTGGTCCTTGGCACCTCCTTTGTTCTGATTCTGTCGTTCGTCATCGGTATCGTCATTCTGTCGGCCAGGTTCTGCTGTCACCGCATGCCACCCGCTGTGGTAGATCACAACGCTGGAAATCTGCAGTCAATCCTCGCAATGACGATTCTGAACGCTGCTCATCGGCATCCGGGATATTCAGCACCACCTCAGCTGTCCTCGACGCCCAATGCTGTTGTTGACAATGAAGGCATAGTTGCAGACTCAACCAGGGCTGAACAACAGAGCCGCAGTCGCTGTGTCCTTCGCAATGGAATTGTTTAGTTTTGCCTCCACGTATTGGATTGCTATTGTCTTCAATTTATACTGTTCAATTCCTGTATTTGCATTCCGATAATTTTCTACGTAACATTTATATTGCGCTTATGGAGCTATCAAAAGTTTTCGTTTATTGAATAAAAAAATTGTAAAAATAAGAACGAATTCGAAAAAATGCAATGCTAAATTACGACAAGAGATATTCAAGTGCCATACTTTTTAGAAAACATTCACTTTTTATGAGCAAAAATGGAACTCACAATCCAGGAAGGTGTATCAATTGCCTCCGACGTCCGGGGCTTAAGCCCTGTAGTTGTTTTGTTGTCAAACTGAAACTTTTTACCGCCATCTATTATTACTCCGCAGTACTCTTCCCCATCATGTAGCAAGTAAGCAAAAACTTCATATTCGTTGTTGAGCAACTTGTAATTCGCCGGCAAATCTTTCTCAAGCATGCCGTTAGCCAGAGAGTGGAAGGCATTCGTGCAAACAATTACCACATCTGGTTGTTCTTCGTCTTCAAATATGTATTGGACGTGAGCAGGAGTTTTGCAGGATTCGCAAATTCCATCCTCACCATGATCAAACAGTGTGATGAAATTCTCGAGGGAATTAACTTTCAAATCAGCTACCGTTAAACACCGATCTTCGACGTCTTCCGCTGAACACGCTTGGTTGAGACACATAGTTGATTTGCGGAAGTACCCGAAAACTTGCTGTAAGTTCTTCAGTACTATATCAGCTTCTGACCCTATGAAATCACACTTGCCGTCCTCCATTTCAACATCAAGAACCTGCTCAGCGAGATAGAACCTGGCTTCTCCGGTCTTTCCATGCAGAATTAGATCTAACACGTGTTCGAGAACTTGAGCCTTCTCCGACTTGCTGTTTTTGAAGAACTTCGCCCCCTTGTTGTGATGGTAACGGAAGAATAGAAACACCTGCAGAGTCAAGTCAACAGCATCCGTATTGACCCCACGTACTATGCCCTGTGGCGTGTCAATTTCGAAGTCGGCAGTAATGATAGGCATGCTGGAAACCCCGAAGATGTTCCTGCTGACGTCTCGTTTGGGAGGCTGAGTTTTCTTGAAGCGTTCCATTTCTTTTTCTGGTGTCCCAAGGAGTCCTTGCTCTTCAGGCAGTGCGTACCCAATACAGGCCATGTCATCCGGAGTGTCTTCTTCTTCAGGCTCAATATCAGTTGGCAGCTCCACTTCAGCTCTGATAAGGTTCATTTGTCCTATGCAGAGCATACAAAATTATTATATTTTCTAACACAAAGTCTAGGATTCACACGAGAATCGGGCCAGGGAAAGCAAGGGTAAAACCTTGTCAAAGGGGTCATTTTTGACCCCTTTGACAAGACTTTACCCTTAATTTCCCTGGGCTATATCAAGATTAAACGCTACCTTCAATGATTTCACCGTGCAATCTGATAGCTCTCGGTAAAGTTGTAACACCTTCTCCATAATCTCTCTTTGCCTTCTTCATCCAGTATTCAACCTGAATGTATAGATAATTTACGAACATGACCTTTGATTTCGCGAATTGAACAGTATCCAAGAAATATTGCTATTACCGGGTTCGTCGTTAGGTCCTGGATTGCGATCCCCATATACACAAGTAACGCAGTTGTAAATATTGGAGCATACGGGAAGACCTGTTTCACCAGGTAAGGCGCTAAACCCCGGTGAAAAAATCGGTTCTTGTTCAACATTCTTCCTTCTCCAACATCGGTGACAATTCTCGCATTAACGACTTTGGCATCTTCCCAGATATGATTGGCCATTGAGCCGAACCTAGACCGTAAGAAGAAGGGTTGATTCTCATCATCTTTGAAAGGTATACAGGCCCAAGGTTCGTCTGAAATGGCAGTATCAAAGTCGGTTGTAGTTCACGAATAAACCGATATTGGTAATTCCAATTCTCGATACTCACCTGTCGACGTAGTTATGTCAGCCATGTTCTTCCAAATGAGGAAGACTTGGTCTGTTTCGTATTCTGACGTTGAAAGGACTACAGCGTCATGTATCCTTCGGTACATATCTCTCATGGTACGGCAAGTGATGAAACCGGACAACCACGCTCTCCAGGTGGAATGAGCTTCGCTGTCGACGTCAAAGAACCCCTTCAGCTTTCTGCAGAAAAATCGCTCCACATGGACATTACAAATATGGATGCAAACATTCAGCAAAACTTGCTGGTTCTTCTCCACCATCAAAGTCCACAAGCGTCTCAGGTACTTCTGAGTGTTGATGCCGTTGAAGATTCTGGATGTTGACGCTAGCAGTGCTTTAGAAAAGTCTATTTCGATTTGCACTACTCCCAGCCTTTCCCTTTTCCTTGCAGCACAGTATTGCTCATACCTACGGCAAGAATTAATTGGCGGTAAATAATTATCTTAAGCACATACATTACAAGCGTTATTATAATTTTACCTGTGCAAAAATACAAAAAGCTGGAGCGCGATCGAGTCCACATCATGTTGAGCCAGAAAAATTTCGCAAACTGGCAAAGCTGGATGTGGGGCCCGAGTCTTCATCGCAATCCTTGACATTCAAATAAAATGAGACTTTGATTTCGGCCGAATATAATATTTCAATGTAAAATTTCCTGTACTTACACGTAATAAAAAGCCTCCACGCAGTTCACCGGTTCGGGAAACCGTTTGACGATGTTTCCGGTGGCATCAATAAACAAAGTCACGGTTTCAGACATGGTCCGTTCGAACAAGTACGCCAGTTGCCTCTCAGTGAAAAGAACCACGGCAGGTTTGTAAACTGCAAAGTTCTGCACGTATCCGGACAAATATTTGCCTTGAAACTTGTCTTGCATCAATTCTATTGTTTTGATTGTGTCCAGCAGTTGGTCCTTATCCAGATCGCGTTTCTTGAGCTCCTAAAAACCAGAAAATAGATACTGTAGAGGTTGATTCCAACACTGATATTAAATATTTAACCCCTACTTCTTGCTTGGCTTGTCGATAAACAGTGCCTTTCTTGACGTGCGTTTCATTTCCAACCATTAAAGCGGCAGCGTTGTCTGGATCGCGCGCTTGCATGTTCCGATAACGAGCAACATTAACGTGCTGTAAGTCAGCTTGTACGGCTTCACGTCTGCGACCCGCTAAATGCCTGGACGCTTCCGTGTTTTCCACATGTTTTGGAGTGCCGTTAGTCAGCTTTAAAAAAGATAAGGAATTATATCTGAATGAAATTTGAAAGATCCTCAAATCGTACTTGTGGGCAAATAACTTCACGTTAACTTTTGCAGTCGTTGATTGAATGCTTTCTGGCGGTTGTTTGACGGAGAAGCAAGCTGAATCTGGCATCACATGTTTCATTTCCACAGTACCCGTTAGCTACGAAAAATGGAGCTCTGCTACCTTCTGGCTTCAGACTTGCTTCAGCGCGATCAAACTGCACTACACAAAATTTGTTGTGGCGGAAGAACCCTTCGTAGAGTATTTCGCCATAATGTGGGACGTTGCCGGTCTTCTTCTTGGATTAGGTCACCTTTCCGGTCGGGTCTGGGGGATTCTTTTCCACCATGTCTTTATATTTGTCCATTCGAAGATCAAACGCAAAAATGTACTTGTCTGTCAATTAAAATCACGTATTCATCAAATAATTTTAAACACCCACAGTGTCTTGATCTGCTCTAAAAGTATTGCTAAAAGTATTGCTAACTGTATTGCGTCATAGCTGTTTCTTTCGGAAAAATCCATACTGCAGACGCGGGAATCCCTTCTCGTGTGTGCGTACTTTTCTTCTGCTTTTTGCGTGTTTCCTCGCCACTTGTTTCACCAGCACTAGAAGTCGAAGTTGAAGCCGGTTTCTTCCTGCTCAGATTTCGAGCTTTGGAACGTCCGCCGGCCTTTCTTTTTCTTGGTCGGTGGTATCTGAGGGTCCTGATGTATGTTTAGTGTGAGACCGTATTTTTTCAAGCGATTTCATCAATGGCTGTATACGTGAACTGATTGCTTGGTCCACTGCAGCTTGAAGCATGGGCACTAGAAGTAAAACGAAAAATTAACTCCAGGCTTATGTTAGTTTTCAGAAACGTAGATGAAATTCTCTACCCAAGGCCGCTTGGAAATCAGCAGGAATGCCTGACAACGTAGTAGAAGGAGCTTGTTGTCCATCAGTAGACTCTGGTCCTTCTGGAAAACAGATTTCCCATTTCAGAAATCATACGGTCGATCCAAAGTTGAAGTATTGTTTTGAATAAATCTCACCTTTCCTTTGCTGAGTGAGAGTTTTGAACAGAACTTGACTTGCAGATGATGATTGATCTTTCCCTGAAAATATACACAACGACAAATCTTGGTGTATGTCCGTTATACTGTATAATTTATGAGTGGAAATAAGTTGGCACCTCTCGCCGGTGTTGACATCGCTTCAGAAGTGGACGGCACAGGGTCAACAGGTTCTTCAGGCTGACCTTCCGGAACCGTAATTTGCCCAACAACACGCTCTGATTGAACTGAAGTCGCACCTAAATTATCAAGAAATACCTGTAAATATTCACTTCAATTATGTTAATTATGGTGCTATAAGCAAAATTTAACTCAATGACAACGCCTACAAGCTTCACCCATGGGCCCCAATAACTCATTACGTGTTGTTCCTCGCTCCTGCAATCTGGTGAAGCAATACAGTAACTTTCAGTCAGAAAAATGGGCATGAATCACTTACCCGCAAGTTGAACTTGTTTTGCACCCATGCTGAAAATATCAACCACCTTTGGGTTTGATTATTTGCGATCAGACTAACCCCGGCTTACTTTTTCCAGACCCGGCAGCGGACCCAGCTAACTTTACGCCCATCCGGGTGCAGCCCCGGGCCGCCCGGGCAACTTGACGATATGCGGCTAACTTTTGGCCCGGTAATCCCGGCCAACTTTATGGTTTTACCCGGCAATTCCGGGTGACACCCGGCTAACTTGAGCTTTGTTTCCCCGGGTCCCGGCTAACTGTTTGCTCCCAACGGCTTAGTTGTTACGAAAACACTAGATCACCTAGATAACAAGGCTCATTCATGGGCGTGGAGACATAGTCCTTAATATATAGTGTTCAAGAGGTTTGTTTTGGCTCTTGGGATGCTAGTTGAGTTCAAGTTAACGCGGGATTTAAGTCTAAATCTAAATTTTTGGCTCGAGGTTTCTATTCCGATCATTTTTTGGATTTGTGCATTCTTCCCTCGAAATTTTGAGGTGTTTCCTCCGGTGGGTTTTTCCGCATTCGCGGCTCTAGTGGAATTTAGTGATGGTCCCCAGAGCCGGAAACTCGGCTCTGGCTCTGGCTCTGAAATTTCATGCTCGTCGTTCATGCTCGTGAAATTTCGAAAACGGCTCTGAAGGCTCTGACAAAATCAAGTTTCCCTAATTAACCTATATATCTGCCGTAACGTTTCGCTGATAACCTGCCTTAGTGGCTTAGGACGCTTTCAAGAACTGCTAGCGCTTGCTTTACCAAGCCATTTTGATGGCATGATGACGATTACAACCGACCGTTCAAACTTTTTGACGGGAATTAATAACAATATCTACACTTTTTTCTATATATTTCGAAAAAACTAACACTAGAAGCAGAACAGTTCTTTTCGGTTCAATTACGCATTTCCAAATTACGAACAGAATTTTTTCGAACAAACGACAGACATTCACACTATTACGTCAGCTTGTGAAAACGAAATAATAAATATATAGTAAATATAAATTGAGTAAATATATTTAACGCATCGAAAATGATATATTTTGGAAATTATGAGGGGGAGAGCCGTCAAAAAATGCGTTGTTTTTAACTCGGGCGGGGAGGAGACTCCATAAATTTCAGCTACAAAGTAAAACTGTGAGGAACCGTGAGCAAAAATCGTCGATTTTTCAATCATTTTGCGATGGTTTTTGAACTAGAGCCACCAGAGCCGAGACCCGGCTCTGGCTCTGAATAGTAGAGCCAGAGCCGGCTCTGGCTCTAC
>JAQGBJ010003573.1:0-12332 GCA_034698345.1 Sphaeridia pumilis | reverse complement strand
CTTTATTTCTGCCACACAGGAGCAGCGTTTGTCGTCGTGCCCAAATTTGGTTGTAGAACAATGAGATGATGAATGCACCTTATGTAATGGGCGGGCTGTCGAGTGGACCGGAGCGCAGCCGTGGTTGATTGAAGTCTTCAGTGGGAGCGTTTAACGGATGAAGACCGCAAATTGGACTACCCTAACAAAATTTACCAACTCCATCTTGTGACGCTTATTTGGATTCCCGAGGTAACTAGTCTACCTTCACCCAATAAACTTATGACCCGGAATAAATCTTGGTGAGAACAAGCAATGGGAAACCTATTAGAAACTTTTTATGAAGTAATTTAATGGTTTTCAAATGAATTTGCAGTTCCCAGCTCCATTGTAAGCCCTGGATTACGTTCTTCTTGGTGGGAGCCAACTTGGGACTCTTGCCGGATGTAGTTGGAAATGGGTCAGTGGATTTATTCGGTTATGATGCAAGAAAACCGTTACGTCGGTAAATTTATTGCCTTTCAGTTTCAAAAAATGGCTCCCCATTCACATTTAGATCATTGACGTGTATTTGTGTGTGTTTCAGCAACTTAAATTCGGAACTCCCAGGCTTTATTTCAATCTCCCTGAATGGTTTCCTTTTGAATAAGACTTTTGAAGCTTCATAGCCAGTCTAGCGGAAAAATTCGGTGAGGAAGAAGAATGGTTTATAAAGTTGTAATTTATTATTTAGCAGAAATGATGCTTTTGTTATTCAGAGCGTTCCATCCCGGTGCTCTCGTGTGTTTCTGTTTATTGACAGTTTTATATTGTAATTGCGTAATATCTCAGGTTATTCAAGCTTATATTGTTACACGTTTCCTTTTGTATATTCACAGGAAACAAAATGTGGGGTCTAACAGGACTTTGCATGGTTTTATTTCTCAAGTTGAGAAACTGTTTCAACGCCCTGATGTCTACGGTATCTACTACATACGAGGTGGTCAAAGTCGAGGAAGAAGGTACTTTGTACTCTAGATGTTCTCAAACGAAATAGATTTCGGTAAGAAACTCGGTCATTTTTAGAATTCGTCATGTAATGTTGAAAGCCAGATTTAATCATATTTCTGATTCAGGAAAAATTCAAGATACTCCAATGGAAGCAAAACTAACCAACAGCAACTACGAGGGGATTTAGGCACCGGCGAAGTGCAGAATTGTGCCCTCAGGCACATTTTAGATATGTATACTGTGAAGAAACGAGAGATCGCTCCAGTAGAATAATTTCACACTAAGTTCAACATTTTCAACAAAGGAGATATCACATCAGTAGAGTTTATCTGTATTTTTACTAGCTCGTCAAGAAGGTTGAGATGTCTTCTTATAAGTTTTTTCCTTTATTGCTATTGAAAGTAGGCGACATATTATTTACAAGTGCTATTTATCAATGTGATCTGCTGAATGAGCTTGTTCAGTTTGGATTGAAATGGCCTTGAAGTGTATAAGAAAATAGATTCCAGTATGATGATAAACAGAGCAGTTTTAAAGTAGTCTTCTTCATAGAAACTGGAAAGGCAAGTTTAGTGCTCAGAATCAAGAAATTTGCATTAGGCCAATATTATAGCAGCACAGTTTTGAAAATGTTGCTGCCAGTAGCTTTAGTATTTGTTCTGACCCTTTGCTTCTATTTGTGGCGGACAAAGGACTACAAACCGGAATACTGGTCGAAGCTTGGAGTCCCTTACGTTGACGTCACAAAGTTCAGTTCGACTTTGAACTTCTTCTTAGGCCGCGTCTCCATCGCCAAACTCGATGTGTGGACCTACAACCAAGGCGGCGACTCACCGTTCATCGGAGTGTTTGATCTGTCAAGGCCACGCCTGGTCATTCGCGATATTGACCTCCTCAAGGCCATTCTTATCAAAGACTTTGACCACTTTATGGACAGACGACCCTTCAAAAGCGGGAACGCTATTTTGGACAAAAATATCTTCTTCTCCAACGGCGCTGACTGGAGACGACAGCGGGTTGTCATGAGCCCAGTTTTCAGCACTTCAAAAATCAGGAACCACTTCCCTCACATGGACAGGTCAACTTCGCAAATCAAGCAGTACATCACTTCAAAAATAGAGAAAAACGGATCTAACGATATCGAACTACGTGATATTTTTGGACGGTACACAATGGATGTAATTGCCGGCGCCGTCTTCGGTATTGATGCCAAGTGCCTAACTGATGAAGATTCCACGTTCAGGAAAATGGGCAGCAGGATCCAGGACGCTTCCATGTTTCGGACGTTCAAGATGATGGTTTCGTTCCTGATGCCTCAAGTGTTCAAGTGGACGGGCTTTGAGATTTTCACCGACAAGGCCTCCAGTACTTTCTTCTTCTCCATCATTCGAAAAGCTATTCAGCTAAGGAAGGACAAAGGGCAAGACTTTCAAGATTTCATCGGCGCGTTTGTGAACCAAGCCTATGGAAAGAACAAGATCAAAGTAAATGAAGCCGAATTGGACCAGTTTGAAAAGGACATGGTGATCAAAGGGGATGAGCAAACTGACCAGGTTTTGATGTCAGACGATGAAATTATAGCGAATGCAATGGTATTCTTTCAAGCGGGATTTGATGTGACGGAATCGCTCATGACGCT
Source organism: Sphaeridia pumilis (assembly GCA_034698345.1). Lineage (NCBI taxonomy): Eukaryota > Metazoa > Arthropoda > Collembola > Symphypleona > Sminthurididae > Sphaeridia > Sphaeridia pumilis. Next base: position 9,724 of record JAQGBJ010003573.1, on the reverse strand, counting down.
GGCTGCCTACCACATGGCGCTGAACCCGGAGATTCAGAATAAGCTGCAGGAGGAGGTCGACAGGGTTCGTGAGGAATTTGGAGGGAAAATTACATACGATGGAGTCAGCAAGATGCAATACCTGGATCAAGTTTTTCATGGTAATTTTTTGAATTTCTGTTAGAAGTTGAGTAATACCACGCTACATGTCCAGAGAGACCCAGCAATACCACAAGTCAAGATGCTATTAATACCACCTCATTGTTTTCAGAATGTCTGAGGCTGTACCCTGCTGCTACCTCCGTTGACCGCGTGGTCACGAAACCCTACAAGGTACCAGGGTCCCATCTTACGCTCCCAGTTGGTTTGTTGATCGGTGTACCTATCTTGGGCATTCACATGGACCCCGAGCACTACCAGGACCCCGAGAAATTCGATCCTGATAGGTTCAGCCCTGAGAATTCAGCAAACCGGAACCATTACGCTTGGTTGCCCTTTGGTCAGGGTCCGAGAGGTTGTGTGGGTAATGGACTTGTTTTCAATGTTCTAGCGGGACCCTGAAGGACCTTATATTGATTGAACGGATATATTTTTCTTGGGTTTCACAGGTATGAGGTTCGCAATGATCGAAGCCAAGGCCGCCATAGCTCACCTAGTCAGCAATTTCGAAACGAGACCGTGCAAGGATACTTGGGTTCCTCTAAAGATGGACAACCTTGTAGGGTCCAACAAGCCTTCCAAAGGACTCAAGGTCGCCATGTATCCAAGGAATTCCGAGTAGTTGTATCCTTTGAAAATTAATCTTGAAATGCAACTCAGAAATCTACTGTGAACCTGATCGGCAAATACCAAATGAATAACACATTTCGATAAAGAACAAGCGCCAAAGCTGAATGCATCGACCATGGACTCATGTTACCAAACTTCAATAGCCTGAGCATTTTCGCGACTATTTCATTACATATATGTTGTCTTGAACGCCTGGATTCGACATTAGTTTTGCAGAATTGACTTGAATTGAAGTTTACCCCTCGATGCATCATTATTGTGAGCATGAAGCCCTGTGAACATCGTTTCCCAGAATCTCAAGGTTTTCTTTTGAATTTGAAGCAAAAAATCATGCAGTATATACCATTTAAAAATTTAGTGTTTTAATGTTTGAATGAATAAAAGCTGAGAACAAGAAATACAACACATGGAACATTAGTAAATGACTGATGACATCACCATGCTATATTCTTACTGTATATCTTCGAATTAAGAAAGCGGTATAAAAACTGTAGAACCTTATATGTAGCTATTGATCCCAAAATTGCTTTCAGGTGTATTGCTCAGTTATGGCCAAGTAGTTGTTAGCTTCAGCAGCTTGACGACTCTGTCTTCCATACTTCTTAGAGCAGCCTTTGACAGCGATCTTAGCGTACTTGCTAGCAGCGTCGAATCTTTTAAACTTGATATTCATAGCGCAGAACTCCATACAAGCGTCCAGGTAGAAAGGATGATCCAGGCTAAAAATGACGGCTTGAGTCTGAACAGTATCTTCCATCAGATCCAAAGCTCGTTCCAGGCGTTTTTGTGCCTGCTTCTTCGCAATCCCACGAAGAGGCTTCGACAGGATGTAAACCAAAGACTTTTTCGCCTTGACAGTGTTCCAATGATTCTGTCCAAAGATTTTGATGGCTTTGGTAATAGCGTCTTGAGCCAATTCTTCTCCTTCTTTCAACAGCTTGGATTCCGCCTGAGGACAGGAAGAGATGGCGCTTGATAGCAGAACCTGGACGACGATGGTAGAAGAATGTTCAGTGCCCAGCGGAGTCTTGAAGGTTTCGTAGGCTTTTCTGAAGAAACCGACATGTTTATCGTTGCCCCCAGGAAAATACGTGTAGCTGAAGTGAATTCCTTCGAGCAGGGAGAGCAGCAGTGGGTCGTTCAATTTTAAGGATTTGCATTCAATCTTGTACAGCTTCAGGAGATCCTTAAGGCCTTCTCGGAGGTTGCCTGTAGAAATCGCACTTCGGCCAAGAAGCTCTTGGTACCTCATTCGGGCTCGTGGGCTAAGACCACATTCCGCTTGACTTTGTAGATTCTGTGTCATGCTTCTAAAAGACCCGAGTTTGGTGATTTTTTGCATCAAATGGGCATGTTCCCAAGAGATAGTTGAGACATTATTTCCTTCGTACGGTGCTAAGGTCATGGCAGCGAAAAGCTTTTCAAACGCTTTGACAGCAATGTTTGTCACCTGCTCTTCTTTTGAGGAATCACACTTGTACATCAGGTCGGCGTATCTCCATTCAACAAGTTGTAGAGAAATGCTGTCGGCAGGAAGAACTGCACGTAGCGCTGGTAGCAACTTTTCCAAGAACTCCAACGCTTCGACGAGGACAGTGTGCGAGACGAATTCGTTACACAGTTCCCAGGAGCAAATGGTTTCCAGAATCTCAATGCTCAAAGTGTCTTGGTGCCCATGAGCTTGCGACTGAAGCGTGTAAGTTTTAATGAGAAGCCTGAATCCATCGTTGTATCTGTAGTCGTTCAGAAGTTCGATGGCGCTTTTAAACTGGGGGTGTACTTTTTCTTGACTTTGGCCCTCGTTAACGCTCAAACCAGGTGACTTTTTCATTGCAGCAGTTTCCGTAGTGCCAATCTTCACATCAGCTCCCACCGATTCAGAAGTCTCGGTCTCAACCTGCAGGCTGTTCACAGCAGTTTCTTGATTCTTGGGGATGAAAACAATGACTATTAGGGGATTCCTTAAGGAGATTATTATTAAGGGATTCAGCCCCATGTGTCTGTACTCTGTCTATGTTCTACTCACCGTAGAACCCTCTTGGTCTTCCTCGTTCTTATTTTCACTTGCATCCGCTTGAGCTACCTCAATCCGGTCACCGCTGCTTGATGGATCTTGAACATGGTCAGCCTTGCCACAAACCGATGCTTCCAATTTGCCTATTAGAAGTACCCCAACGTCATCTCCAGCATTCTTCGGCTCGCCAAAATAGTCACTCAGCTTCAAAAGTTCTGCGGGCGAATCGCCAATGTCGGGTCTTTTCAGAAGCACGTCATGCAGCTGCCGCAGTTCATCCGTCCATGGTCCTGGACCGGGTTTCGCCGCCAACAGATGATACTTTTCCAGCAGATAACTCGTAGTTTCCTTCTTCATCTCGTCATTCTGTTCGATGGAACTTGTGGGAGATACCTCCAGCTTTCCGAATGTACTGGTCACTGAAGACAGAGCTTCAGCTGTCACCCTTGATGTTTGTCGCTCCTGTGGAAAACACGAAAGAGTCACAAATTACCTTATAATTCGATTCGAACAAATTCGCAACAAAAGCATAACTTCAACTTACCATAGCTTTTCAAGGTTCAATACCAATTTAGTCGTCAGATTACAATTAAGATTCCAAATCCCTGAAAACGTTAAACACAAAACAAAAAATGAAATGAGGATACGTGAACAAGGCTAAATCTGAATCTACGTATCATAGACTGAAGAATTCTGAAACTCCAAACTTACTCCAAGAACAAAGAAACGATCCCCAATCCCAATTTAAGCGATTTCAAATCGTTCTTTCATGGAATGGTAACTTGGCGGCAATATGCGTCGTCTGAAGAACTTCCACTTGTACGAGTTCCCGCGATGTTCTCTCGTCTTCGAACCTTAAAGTTTGTTACTTTCAATCGTATCCAGTTAAACCTGACTCAACCAATGTCAATATCATGAAATCTAGTACTTTGATAATAGATAAATCTAAATCTGATTGAGATTTTCTATAATGCAAAACAGCAATCTTCCAACTTCCTAGACGTTACACAAATTATTCTGTTGCTTCCGTCTCGACCAACCAGCTCATACTGCCGTTGTTCTCATGTTTCGTCGTCCCTCCATCTGACGCAATCACAAAACGTTATTGTACTGTGGGATTGTTGCTGATTTGAACTCCGCGGGCAGGTTCCGATCATAGTTGGATGGAGGTGACTTGATGGCTAACCAACTTGTCTCTTCGATTTATAGTTAACTTCCTGAAAACAGACTTCCTGGAGCTATAGTTTCAAATTGCAGTCCTTGATAAAAACTGATTTAACACTAATGCAAGGAGGAAGTCGTATCATAATGTTAGGTTAGTGCGAGGCATTTGATTGTGTAAACAGAGAATTGAATGTAAACAGAGAGTTTGATGTTTGGTAAAATTATGTGTGGCTGGCTTGCTATAAAAGCGCAGCGCAGTGTTGATTTCTGGGAGAAGTAGTTTGGTTTGGACTGAAGATGGTTAGCTCTGGGGAGAGTTGAGTGTGGAGTAGAGGCTTGAGAAGAAGATGGTTTGAGAGTTGAATTGGTTCAATAAATTGGTTTATGAATTGGCTTCAAAGAGAGTGTATTCATTGAGCAGGGAATGCATTAAGAGTGAAGTTGAGTCGTAACAATAAAATGCTCGTGCTGTTTTGATGACCTCACTCCTCAAATGCTTCTGCTTAATTATCCATCCCTTAACGTTTCAGAAACCCTTTTCACCCCCCAAGACCACACCCACGAATGCCACAAGCGCTCGAAGATCCACCAGAATCACCGAAACCCCAAAAAAGTACAGCCTGCCTCCACTCGCTGCCACAAATTGACCATTGTCAGGATCGAATTTGAAGAAGATGGCGCCAGTCCAACGCTGCATCGACCAGAGTTTTACAAAAAGCTTTCTTACATCGGGCTCGTCGGTGAACAAATAAAGCAGTTCGGATACCGATGCGGCGGTCCAGCTCCGAAATTTTGATAACAGACGAATTGGAGCCTGGAGCCATTCCGAGATCAAAGTGAATGTTACTGTCTTCTTCGACACAAGACTTTCTTCCTTGATATTGATTTTATTGACAATTTCCAACTTTGACCATTTTTCAACTTACAGTCACTTTGCAAGAGGTAGGAACTCTGGAAAATCGCTCAGCAACTCTCAGATGGAGTTGACTTGAATATTATTTGAATTATTCATTGCTATTGTCTTGACAAAAGTAATTTTCATTGATCGAAGATTTGCGTGGATTACCGTCCCTCCATTTCAGGAATCCTTCACGAAATGCTGGCGAAATATGTCCAAATTTTTACCTATGGTGCTGCCGAAATTGAATTGTTTTAGCTCCAAGGCAAAAATCAAATTGTTCTTCATTCTTACCTAATTCTATAATCCACTAAAAGCAAACAGCCAGATGCAATCATACTTTTAGAAAGCTCATTTCTGCGTGATTGCGCAATATAAATTATTGTGAGTTCCAACTGGAACTGATGCCTTAGTCAAATGACACAAGGATTTTTATCGTAGCTTTAGCCTTGTTTTTTAAAAGCACTTGTATGTAAGTATCAAATTGGTTGCCCAATCCATAATTATTCCCATGTGCGCCACGTGGAACTTTGCATCGACCTTGCAGAAATTTCCGATGCGCAAGCACATGGGTTTCATCGCACGCTGGCGCATGCGGTAATAGCGCCTGCGCAACACGTCGTTCCTGTACGCATTATCAGTTTCTTGTTTCAATTCCCTCAACAGCGCTTCGGCTTCGACGGCGATCCACGAAAATGACTTCGAACAGATGACGTAATCAACATCAGTAAAGATGCCAAACAATATACAACCCGTTGCAACCGCATAACCGAATGACGTCACAATGTACTGGATGTTGAAGAGCATGTAATTCATCAGAGCCAAAATGGTCAAAAGTAAAAACAGGACTGGAAAGAGGACTTGTCCAATGACAGAATTCACAGAAATCATCACAATTTCAAGAATTCTGTAAATTTTCATCTTCGTGGCGACAGTTAACCCTTGGTCACTTCTGGTCCTTGGCAAATTGAAACAAACTTGCTGAAAGTTGTATAAGGCGATCATAGCTAGCAGTATATATTAAAAGCCGTTACCTGGTCTGCTTGAAAACTCCGATTAAGCTAGATCCCGCGTAAAACATCACAAAGCCAAACCATAAGAATCCTGTAGTTAGACACGATATAGACCACGCATCGACCACAAAACATACGAAATAGCCGATTCCGTCAACATTCCCTTGGAACAGAATCTCGGACAATTTGATGGACCAAAATTCATCCGTGTAATACATAACAGCTGTTGCAAAAGCAGTCATTGGAGTCACAAAAAATGCAAGCATTCCGGCTAAGCGGTTGGCCCAAATGTGTTCCAACAACGGTTCCACGGTGAAGTCTGGAAAAAATCGGTTTTACATAGCATGAAAACAACCGTGATTCTCGTCAACAATTTACCGTCAAATTCTTCTTCGATAACTTCCATCAGGTTGATGGCATTCTGACAAGTTGTCGGGTTCCTCCACCACAAACAGTATTCTACATTCCACAACGCTAAAACTCCAAAGTACACAACTGTCGTGTAGTGGTTCGCGTTGATGACGTCTTTCCAAAATTTGCTAAGGTCGTGTTCCTCCCCAGAGACTACGCCAACGATGGTCACTAACGCTCGAAGATCTGTAAGAACCGCAGAAACCGCGAAAAAGTACAACCGGCCTCCACTCGCAGTCGCCAGCTGACCTGTGACAGGATCTACTTCGAAGAAAATTTGCGCCCGTCCAACGCTGCATCGACCAGAGTTTTCCAAAAAGTTTCCTGACATCGGGCTCGTCGGTGAACAAATAAAGCAGTTCAGATACCGATGCAGCGGTCCAGCTTCGAAATTTTGATAGCACGCCAGGTGGAGCCATTGCGAGATCAATGTTGAAGGTGGTGCAGTCAACAGTCAACGTTTGACTTTAACTTTGGATAACACACTACTCAAAGAACGCTCAACAATTCAGGTAGAATTTGTCATTTAAGTATGGGACAAGAATCGTTTTTAATTCTTACATAATCCTATCCTATCTACTAACTAAAGCATACGTCCAGATTATAAACATTTCTTCTGGAAAGTTCCTTTTGCTTGATTGCTCAATAAATTATGAACTTCCAACTAGAACTTATGTGAGCCCAAGAAAATTTCCATCGTAGCTTTACACATGAGCAAGCTATCAATTTTTAAAAGCATTTGTACGTCAGAATGAAATTTGTCGTCAAATCCATAATGATTCCCATGTGCGCCACGTGGAACTTTGCATCGACCTTGCAGAAACTTCCGATGTGAAAACACATGGGTTTCATTGGGCGGAGGCGCATGCGGTAATAGCGCCTGCGCAACGCGTCATTGCTGTACTCAACATCAATTTCTCGCTCCAGATCTTTCAACAGCGTTTCGGCTTCGACGGCGATCCATGAATATGATTTGGCAACAGCGAAGTAACCGACGTTGTAACAGATTCCAGCGAATACCCAAACACCGGCCACCACGTAACCAAACGAGGCCACTATGTAGTTGATGTTGAACATCATGTAGTTGTACAAAGCCAAGAGGGTAAAAAAGATAAAAAACGCTACTGAGATGAATTGCCGAATGACTGAATCCGCAGCAATGACCAAAATTTCGCCAGTTTTGTACATTTTCAACCTGGTGGCAACGGTCAGTCCTTGGGATGACGCGGTCCTTGAAACATAACAAGTTGCTTATCAGCTGTATAAAGCCATCTAAGAAGTGTCAAAAACCGCTACATACCTGATCTGCATCAAAACTCCGATTCCACAAGATCCTGCGTAAAGAAGCATGACGCAAACCCATAAAAACCCTGTTGCAATGTGAATGATTGACCAAGTATCGACCACAAAGCATCCGAAATAGCCGATTCCTTCGATATTCCCTCTGAACAAATTCTCGGACAATTTTATCGACCATAATTCGTCCGAGAAGTAATACATGAAAACTAATACGCAAAAACAGTTATTGGACTCGCCAAAAGCACGATCAGTGCACCCAAGCGGTTTACGAAAGTGTGTTTCTTTGATGGTTCAACATTAATGCAGCCTGAAAAAACGTCACTCGTATATAAACATTGAAAACAGTTGTATGACTGGAGGTACAAGTTACCGTCAAATTCATTTTCAAAGACGTCCTTGAGGTTTAAGGCTACTCGACAAGTTGCCGGATTTCGCCACCAAAAGTAGTTTTCTACATGCCACAACGCTATCGCAGCAAAGTACAAAATGGTCATGTAATGGTTGGCGTTGATGACGCCTTTCCAGAATTCGCTAAAGTCCTCTTCATCCCCTGAAGCCACGCCCACGAATGCCACAAGCGCTCGAATATCCACCAGAATCACCGAAAACCCGAAAAAGTACTGCCTGCCTCCACTCGCTGCCACAAATTGACCATTGTCAGGGTCGATGTCGAAGAAGATGGCGCCAGTCCAACGCTGCATCGACCAGAGTTTTACAAAAAGCTTTCTTACATCGGGCTCATCGGTGAACAAATAAATCAGTTCGGATACCGATGCGGCGGTCCAGCTTCGAAATTTCGATAACAGACGAATTGGAGCCATTGCGAGATGGAAGTAATAGTTGCTGACTCGCTCGTCAGCAGATGAAACAGTTTTTCTTGTCGTATGCCTTCTTTTGACGTAGTCAATTTTCAAAACTACAACTTCTTCCATTTTTAGGCTCAACATACCCAATACCTGTGGATTAGATGATGTTCTAGGAAATAAGAAATCGCTCGGCAACTCTATGGTGGATTTGACAACTTTAAAGTGGAACAACAATCGTTCTTAATTCTTATACATAATTCTATCCACTAAAAGCATCCGTCCAGATTACAATCATTCTCCTGAAAATTTTGAAAGTTCTTTTTGCAAGAAGGCCATGTTCAAGGAGATAGAATATCGCTGAGCAACTCGTATGGAATTTTGGTTCTGTTACTGTAATGAAGAGACAAAAAAGAGTAATTTCATCACTGCTATCGTCCATTTCATCACAGTTTCTCCAAGTGCCCGCAAAATTGCCTAAAGCATTAACTGTAATTGAGCCAGCAGATCTCATGTTTTCTCAAATACATTTAAGCAGAGTCAGCAGGAGAATTTTTGACATCGAATCCTGCCAGCCCTCCAACCCTGTGCCTGCGTCCCTCTGGACATCCAGTCTTGCACTCAACGCTCGAATGACTTAATTTCCCATGTAATTCAAGAGCTTGAATGGAATTCATCATGTCTCAAACGGCATATGAGCAATCTGTATATTTTTTCACAAATGCACTGCAAACATCAAAATGTTTTGGTCCTAAGCAATTGATGTTTGCGAACAGCGCCATGCCAACATAACTTCATAAGTTTATAAACTTGATCACGTTTATCTCACATGACTGACCGCATAAGTTATAGCTATATACGTACAAAACGTGAGCCGAATCCAGAACTAATTGCGTGTCAAACTTGTTGTCATGATAAACTTAAATCCTATGCTTATGAAGCATTTAATCTTACCAGATGAACAAAAAATCTATTTCTTAAAAATGACCTTGAACGAAACATTATCTCGATATCGCCGTGGCCATGAATTTAAAAACACACTCAGTCAGTTATGCGCTGCAGCTAGACCAGCAGCGTCTGAATATTCAGCAACTAGAAAAATCGTAGCAGAATATATATTAAAGGACCCAATATATTCCACCTCCTTGGACTTAAAGTCAGAACCAGCATGTTTCTGATACTCGCGCTGCTCCTCGTAGTGTCGAGCGCCATCTACCTATGGCGCCTGAACCTTCGCAAGTCCACCTTCTGGACCGCCTTCGGCTCCGTCCCCTACGTCGATGTGACCAAGTACGCCTCCTGGTTCGACCTCTTCATGAACCGCGCCTCTCTCACCGAACTCGACCTTTGGACC
>JAQGBJ010003572.1:0-12333 GCA_034698345.1 Sphaeridia pumilis | reverse complement strand
GAAGCAAAAGTTGTAAAAAGTGGCAGTTGATTCCGGTAATTGACTCGTCGAGACGAAAAATTTCCTCCCGGCTTTTCTATAACCTGCTAACGTGCGTCACGACGCAGCCTACAATTTTTCTTCCCGGACAATCATAAGTGGAAGAATCAATAAAATATTTTGGACCTCTGAACCTTCCATAATAAAAAGTGACAGAATACAAAAAAATCACAGGAGCAGTAAGCAGTACAAAACAATTTTTTAACTTTGTGACAGCACTTGTTCAAAATGGTTGAGTGGCAAAACGGTTGAGAAAAAACGTGAACATTTTACTCGTCGACGGTTTTCAAAGTAGAATCATTCTGCCAATTCCAAAAGGTAAGTTGTTACTCTTGGCCTGGTTTCTCTTCTTTTTGTGTTACAATTTTTTGAAATGCGGGGACAGTGGAGCCGGAGCCGGGTAAATTGAAAACTCTCAGGTGGAAATTGCATTACGTTGGGCGGTTGGCCTACTTGCTTTGGCAAAAGTGGCAATGTCGCCGCCGCCACTTTGGGACAATCGGCGCTATTTACAATTTCAGAAAGTTTTTACTGGTCCTCTTCTCATGTTGTGGGCGAGAAAGGCTTCAACTTTAAATAGCTTCGTTCTCAAAAGACACGGCAAGCAGATTCCAGCCATTTATTTCGCAACGGTGCCAAAGCATGCTTTTAGTTACCAGCAGCAGGAAGTCCCGTTAATAGCAAAAGTTCAAAGCTTGGATCTCCTCAAGACCAAATGTTGAAATCCGCAAACATAATTACGGAAATTCTGGGAACGGCACAGGACTTCAAGGCTGAGGAAATAAGCAAAGGGAAAAAAGTGTTGCGACACGAAAACTTTAAAAAAGACATTCGAATTTCGCATGGAAATGGAAGAACTCTGGAGCTAATTTTTCCGCTCTCGCTCATCTCCGCCCACAAATTATTTCAAGTTCCTCCATCATCTCTTCCGGTTCTATAGTTCCGCATCCGCCCGTGTAGCAACAAATTAAATGACAGCATTTCGCAAATTCGCCAATTCCTCTGCACCACTTTGAAGTAATGACAAGGCAAATAAATCCAAAGTTTCCAAGGTGGCAAAAGGCACTTGAAGCGGTTAATTTTAAACCTGTCGCAATCTTTGTCAACTTCTCTTTCAGACGCTAGACGACGGTATCATACACGTGTATTCGATCGATATCAATCACATAAAAAGACGTGTGTAAAAACATGAAGCTGTCGCCGCAAATACTTGCACTTTTACAAAGGCGCCGCCGAAGGCTTACGTATGTTTCTGACGTACTTGGGAACAAGTATCATAGCTTCGGTTTTCATATGCTTTGAAGTGATATAGAAGCATACGATTTGGAGAAAAGGCAGAGTTTCAAAGTGAAGTAGTTAGTGTATAACCGGAAGGAAGGAAATGTACGTCAGTCAAGGAATTGTGTCAAAAGCAGGAGAGGATAGAAAAGTGCGTGTATTCTGGCGGCAAAAGTCGCTCAAGTCGAGACAGTCTCTTCTTGTCGATTAATTGGCCCCGTGTATATTTTACAGACAGGCGGGTAATAGGAAAAGTTTGCTGGTTCCAACTTGTTGAAATGAAATGTTAAAGGTTATGTTTTGGAGGGTTCAACATCAGAAGAAGGTTCGAGGCTTGTGTGGCTCGAAGCGATTCCGGTAAAGCGTCAAGTTGAAAGTGTAAATAGACACATGACGTCCGAACTAGAATATTTCACGGGTTTTGATGTTTGAAAGCGTGCTGAAGGTTGGAGATCAAGGCTTGAAATTATTACCGGAGGGAAGCGAGCGATTTGACATAAAGTGGAATTTGCAAAAAGAGCTGGGAGCGTGGCAGGAAAAGGCGGGTAATATTTTATTTCGTTGGGTGAAAGTTCAAGAAGAATATACAAAGAATATTTCGCAATGATTGTAAAGGAGTAATTACAAAATTATGATGTTGATCCGCTGGTATTTGTGTAATGGCTCGCTTGGGTGCTGTAAGAAATTACATGATTTTGCACAGTTGTCGCCCAAGTTGGAGAAAGCTCTCTGAGGCAACGCGGAAACCGAGGATTGTTTTGATAATATTTTATGCTTTTTGGGTAATCTGTTTCTCGTGAAAACTTTGTCGGTTTCGGTACATGTTTATAAATACGCGTGTTCTCTGTGTTTGAGAGAGAAATCTCATCAAGCTTTTTTGGACACAATCTCGTTTGTTTGTCTTTGGGATAATGTGAAATGTTTCCATCTTTGCATGTAAAATGCCATGGCGACGACAAGGACAAGATGGCGCAATGGGCTCATTCGTGCTATTATTATGGCTCTCCAGCGTCGTGATATTTCACTTGCAAAATATATTGTAGAGACCAAAATTGCCACATTATGTGTATACAAAATATTTGCAATATGCACGACGAAGTTTCCAGTAGTAAAAGGAGCAAATATATGCCAAAGAGAATTTTCTGAAGAGCTTTTGGGATTTGCGGGGTAATGTTTATGCTGAAAGTTGCGAGAACGGATTTGTAAAATATATGATAGTAAAAGATACCAAAATATTCAGCAGGTCGTTTTCAAGAATGAAATTTTGTATAAGAGCTTACGGAGGATTTATGATAGACGTAGGCTGAACTTGAGCTTCTGAAGTTCAAGCGGCAAATTTAAATTTGGCGGCTATTTGTATATGCGTGGGTTCCTTAATAAACTGGGTCATTTTTGGGGTTTCAGCCTGCCTTGAATGACTTCAACTCTCAGCTGATCCACTGACGCCCACAGGAGGAGCCTGAAAAACTGTAGAAGAAATGAAGTTCCAAGGAAATTGAAGTGTAAAAGAAATTAAGTGTACCTGAATCAACCGGAAACCAAAATGCATCCGAGACCAAACAGACCTCATCGATTCTGGATCCACGTCACTTCAACGGACCAGGACGAAAACTCGGTACCTGAAAATGTATTTTCAGTTTCGCCGAGCAACGAAGAGGAAGTGAGAGAACAATCGGATAATTTGCGGTCACTGCCAAAATCGCCACTTCAGCCGCAACCTGGAGCATCGTCTTCGTCCTCATCGTTTTACCAGTTTGGCGAAGTACTTCAGCCGCCTCCGACAGCGACCAAGTTGGGATCTTCGCCAGTGTCGCCAGGGTTTTTGATGCGGAAGCGGCGGTCTTCGACGTTAAATGACTGTAAGTTTGAATCCAGTTTTTGGTACCTTTTTGAAGTATTACAATCGAAGAGCAATGTTGATGGCCTGGATAAACTGGAATCCTCCAAACTTGGTGCAATTCTATTTTCTTCTGCACTAATTCCCTGGAGGATTTGCTCATTTCATGGTTGGATGGGCATCAAACCGCTTTGGTTGCTTCTGATGTTGTGAAACAGGAAGTTTTCACTTTTTGGCGCCAAAAGATAAACTTGGTTCTACTTGAACACAAACTTACCTCGTACTCATTTGGCACTTAAACTCTAGAAAACAAAATTTTGAGGTTTGTAACCACAAAACATACTTTTGGCGGGACTTTCGAAAATTGTGTCATTTGCTATACCATCTCTCGCCATTAGCGTATCCATGTCAGCAAATCTTGTTGCGGTCCAATAAACATATTCAGATCCGTTGGCAAATCTCAGGTTATCTGTCGTATATTATATTCTTGCTCAGGATTCAGCCCAACTTTCACCTCCTAAAAATACAAGCTTCTTCACATACGTAAGTATTGGCTCGACTGACTAGGAAACGTGACCTTTTCAAAGCTTCACAGATCTTGAAAAGCCTTCTTGTTGAACTTTTGTTGTTCTTGTTGTTGTAGATATTTCTTTCTTGGTTGAAATACGTCCAGAAATATAAAGTTATTCCATGTTTTCTCGTCACTCGCTTTTCGCATATTTGTCCGTCCATACAGAAAGTTCAGTCGACCTGAAATTCAGATTACACCTTAACGTGGGCCAATAGCGACAACAGAATTTTGTTTACCTCAAGACTGACACGTGATGACATGTATTTAAATGGATGGATGAATTTCTAGAAAATTGCTCGAGGAATTGGAACAAATTCGCCAAATGTCGTGACATTTGACCTTTTTCTAGAAGCGTCTCTGCTTATTTTGATTCACGATTTTTGCTCTTCGGTTCAAATAAATGTGATCGATTTTTGGAAGAATCAGAGGAGAAAGGTTTCTTTGTTTTTTGTATCTTTTCCTTGTTCCGTATCCGTGTAAACAGTATCAGAGACCTTTGATTTCCTGAAGCGTTTACTCAAGCCGAAGGAACAGAAAATAGTATACGAAAATAACCTTCTTTTGTTTGATTCGAAACTGTAAAAACAAGTTCGTCAAGCGTCAAGGTTTCTAGTTGCATGGCAACGCTGCTGATGGGCTTTGTTTTGTAAAAATCAGCCCCTTTGACCTTTTAAGCCAAAGAAAAGATTGCGTATTTTTCCAATGAAGTGCATTAGAAAGTCCTTCGGAAAGACGTGTCTTTAGTAACGCTTTAATTCTGGGAAATTATCGGGCTTCAATGCAATTTTACAGACTACCACAACGGACGACCAGCAAGCCTGAAATTCGCCGTTCCCGCCCATCCTTACGGGAACTTTTCCAATCCTCACCACGGCGGTACGCTAGGGGGCGCTTCGAATTCGTTGAACATCCCTGTGCTGTCCGGGCGCTCTTCCTCAGCACCAGCTTCCACGGAAACAGAGTGGCCTCTGCGAAGGTAAGAGAGAATTTTGAAAATGGCGCTTTTATGAATACGGGTCAGAGCGCGCGCATGCGCGAATTCAAATCTTTTTCCTGTGAGAGTTCTCGAAGAGATTGTTATGAGCGCTGGTGCATTTTGTAGATTAATTTTCTGTAAAGGATAAGCGCATTATGAAAATGATAGCAGCGGAGAATCCTGGAGCATATTGTACAAGTCTATCTCAAACCAAGATTCTGGGGATTTTTCAAAGAAAGTTATTTTAGTAGAAGAAAAATCTGATGAAGAAAATCAAGACGCTGCCATATTTATCTTACGGTTGTGGTACGCTTTGAATGGTTTCAAGAAGCGTCTTTTGCCTTTCTGCTGCTTTTAGAAGTATATAAGAGCAAAGACTCTATGTTTTTAATTCAACACAATGTAAGAGACGTTTTGGGAATTGAAAGAGTTTTTCTTTGTACAAATCTCAGTGAGCAAGAATATAAAGCTGGAGGCTATAAGATGAACCATTTCACCATTTAGACGAAGGAACGGTAGAGAAAAACCTTAGGCTTAAGCTTGAATGAACTTCTGATAGAAACATATGGACAGACGTTAGCAACTAGAGAAAAGTTATTAAGAGAAAGTAGTGCAGAAATGGAAAAACGTCCATTCTCTTGTTCAGGTGCAGGTACATTAAGCGCTATTGGTTTTGCTGATGGAAGAAATAACAAAAAGAATTTTCCGCGGCAGCGACTTTGAAGCGTACAGGAGACGAGTTTCTGTATTTGTGGATAATTCAAAGTATAGATGCGCGCGAAGGCATACGATCGCGCGACTTGCGAGCAGAGGGCGCGCGTGAGCCAGCTTGACTCGAAGCACACTTTTATAAAGGTAAAGAACTACTGAGCCTTGCGATATAGCTCGAAATAGTAAATTTCCACTTGATGGCTCTGTACTATGGCGGTGTGTTCGAAGTACTCCTTTTGAACCTGGGATCCTTTTCTTCCCCAAATATATTTTCCCAGCGCTTTTGGCTTTCGCGTGCACAAAGTCCAAGAATCAGTCAGTCAACCACAGTCACATCAGTTGCACACAGGAAACATTGATCAAAGGAAATTTTGCTTCAATGACTTTATGTGTCGTGGGACACTGCTGTCGCTTTTGCCGATGTCAAAGGAAACTGTAGGACAGAAGAACAGAAGGCGGCAGAAATAGCTGACGATTGTGAGTGCGTGTCAGGTTCGTTTTAGAAAATAGGGTTCAAGTTGAGTAAGACCTTTAAGTAAGCCTACGTCTTTGGGAAAATATACTTTTTTGGGTGCGAGCGTGAGAAACCAAGTCCTATCATTCAACATTATGGTGCAGAAAAGAAATAAAAAATTGACAGAATTGAAGGAAATTGTAGAGGATACTGTAGAAACGTAGGAGAAAGCTTTTGCCCGGTGCCTCAACCTGCCACTAGATGGCGCTGGCGGCTTTAACTTCAACTCGAGCTTCTTTAGCTTTCTTTCGTTAAGGCTAGGACGTGTAGCTATTTCAGGTACTGAAAGACAGTTATTCAACAGCCTGCGGATATTAAAAGTAAAAGCATGAAAGTTTTTGACACTTTGATGATACTTGGAAAGGAGAGATTTGTTGAGCATAACAGATTTATGACGCTCATACACGTATTATGAATGCCTTACTTTGGAAACTTTGCCATTCATCACCTGTCATTTGCACCTCTTTGGAAGAAGATTTGCCGTGGTACACAGCTTGCCTGGTTAGTTGATGGGCTTTTGCAAAATCCAAAAGAAGACATGATGGAGTATATAAATTACCTGGATTTGATTGGCAGGAAATGATTTGCTCAAATATTGAAAGAGGGAGAGAAGCCAAGTTGACGGATTTGCTGAGAGACTAATATTGAATTATAATGTGTCATCGTCACGATGGATTTGGATGTCAAGTTCCTCGGAAATGTTTGGAGAATTCAATGAAGCTAAAATAATTTATACGTCTTCTGAGAGCAAATTTTTCCTTGCCTTTTTTGCTAACAGGAAGGAACGCAGGGTGTATAATTCAAGTTTATACATGAAAATATGCAATATGATTTTGAATTCGTAAAGCCGAAATTGACTTTGGAACTGTAGATAATTCAATAAAAAATACCAAGCGAGTTTTCCAACACAAGATTTCTACAAGAAATGCAGCTTTGAAAATTTAATATTGAAATTGCTTCTGGGAAGAGCTGAATTTGTTGACGAGGTTTTTTTCTGGCGGCTAACGTATACATATTTTTGACCTGGTGAAAGTTTTCTTTTTGAACAGCGATGATTGAATTTTTGTAGCTTTCAAGTTTGTAGAGCGTGGAAATAGATTTGTGGACAAATCTGTACTTTTTAAGAAAGCTTTTAACTCTAAAGAGGGCGCTGCGATCAAAACTGGAGCAAAAGCATCTATTCAGGATAAAATCGCGGTAAATCAAAAATACACTTGATTAACCGAGGCCGATAAGACCATGACAGTTTTTATTGCGCTGAATCTTAAATAATTGTGTTTTTATACAGCGATTGGAGTTTAGCAAAATGGTTGCTGAATAATACATGGAACATCTACCTGGCTGCGGGGAATATTTTTCATGAAAAGCAGCGAGATTTTGTATCTTATTTCCTGCGTCTTTGTGGAAAAAAATATTTGACGGAAAATCTGAATTACCTGGAGAAACACGCCCAATTTCTATTTACGCCC
Source organism: Sphaeridia pumilis (assembly GCA_034698345.1). Taxonomy (NCBI): domain Eukaryota; kingdom Metazoa; phylum Arthropoda; class Collembola; order Symphypleona; family Sminthurididae; genus Sphaeridia; species Sphaeridia pumilis. The sequence continues at coordinate 4,938 of JAQGBJ010003572.1, read as the reverse complement.
ATATAATCCTTATGACTGTTGGACGAAAAAATATTTACTTTGGTGAAACAATACTAAAGAGCGGCGGTTTTGTTCTGCTTTTAGCTGTATATATACTCTCAGCATTAGAAGGGCTTTTCTCCCGAATGATATTTATTTTCCTTGATCCCTATTGGGCCGTTATTATATGGTTTTTGCCCGGCTCTTATGTCATTCCGCGGTTTCTCATGCCAGCAACTAGTTTACTTACGGTTTTGTCTGCTTTTTCGCAACCTAACGATACAATGTGGACTCCATGTCATTTACAGTGTGCTTGGAAAAAAGTTCCCGCGTGGCAAAAAATATAATATTTTGATAGGGTTTCTGGTTCAAAATACACTGTTTGAACACGGTTTTTGTTCTCGTCAGGTACACATTTGGTCTACGCCCGGCTCACGTCCATTTGTTTACGACGGTATGACGGGAGATGAGAAAATTGAAGCTAATATCCGAATCGCATGATTCCGTCTTGGGACTTGCAGCATATATAACGTTGTTAGCAAGCAGTACACAAACACAAAGGACTGTGAGAAATGAGCGCGGCATTTTTGATGGGTTCGATGATAAATGTGATGGTGGAGGAGAGGCAAACATAACTCAAATTCTTGGAATACACAAACGATCCGACCGATTTTTGCCATCGCTATTTGCTCCAAGTTGTTATGAACTAGTGCAAAACGGAGTTGGATTCACCTACATTTTATGCCCTTTTCGGAGACTCATGTTCCAGTTGTGGGTGGTGGTGCGTTACTGAAATGCGTGGCTACCGGTCGTTATTCCATCGGTGGCTTCAACCGATTCTGTGTTTGACTAAAAAAACAGAAGTTTCTCCTCGCCCACGTAAAGTAATTGAGTTTTCCCTCTCATTTCCGAAACCAAAATTTTGCAAAAGCTTGAAAAAGAACGAGGGAAGAACCTTGAAAATTCGCAAATATTTTGCAAACTCTTGCAAAATACACATGATCGACGGAAGGTAAACACATATGTAAAACTTTGTCCAACAACTGCCACAACACTCATCATCACCTGATTTACACGGAGCTTTTCGCAGCCCCTCAGTCAGCTGAAGAGCGCAGCAGAAGCGACTCGACAGTTTGACGTACAAAGCGCAGCGTCGAGGCCTCTTGGAAACTTGTCCAACTTTCTCTAGCGCTGCGGCTGTTTGCTAGCTTTCCCGCACTTCATGGATGCATTCAGAGATAAATTGGACGAGAGCTGGAATCGCCGCTCTTATTCCACTTTCACCTGAGCTCGAGCCAACAGATTGTCTCTGGGAGCTGCTCTGTTTGAGTGCTTGTTTTTCACGTGCTTTTAGCATCATCCGTGATGCAAAAGGAGTGAAATTACATTTGGTTTAGTCACTGGGCTGGAAACCCGTGCGGTTTTTACTTTGTGCTTTCAGCTTTGACTGAGTTGAATTTTGTGGTGAAAGTACAAACTAACAAGTACAGAGTTGTGACATACAAAGTGAAATTTAATTGATTTGAACGTGGCTCTTCGACAGGAGCAAAGTGCATACGTCAATCATAATATTTTAGCTAAAAAGTTGCTTGATTTATCATTGAGCTGTCAATATTACTCAAAACTTTGGTACTTCGAAATCCCTTGGAATATTCTGGCAAAGTGCGGAAAAAGTCCCTGTTTCTTGTGACATTTGACAGGACAAGCTAACAAGAAGCAAAAGCATTTACAGCAATAAATGAACGAACCTTGAGAACCGGTGGACGAAATTCGCAAATATTTACACTCTTGTCATGATAAGCCCAAGGAGGAAAGTATTTATCTATTCGGCAGGTTGATTCTCGTGTCTCCGAATCGCAATTAAAGCAAATAAATCCATGCGAAGGGTGAAATGGACGGCGTATTTAACGGATCGCTGGATCGAACTGTGTTTTCGTATTGACTCAACAACTGCTTGGATTTCCGGCCCATCTATTTTACAAGGGCTATTACAAGAAAGATTTGCTGTGCGAATGTGTCGGATTGTTTACATTAAAAAAGGCTGTTTGTGCTACACATACATACGTTGCTAATGGGACAGAAAGGCTTCACAAGCAGAAAATAATTCTTGTTTCGGCTAAGACCATTGTCAAGTGAAAATGAACTACAACTCCGGAAGTGTGGCGACGGGAAAGTAAATGTGAGCCATTGTTAAATTTGTGAAGAGAGAAGAAGAACGAGTAGGTGGCGGAAGCAATATAAATTCTATGAACTTGGTGCTACTAGAAAAACAAGACAATAACAAAGAGGACTTGTTTGGCCTGTGGTTGGCTTGAAGAGAGGTGAAATGTGAAGCTGCAAAAAGACGGGCAACAGCAAGTTATTTGGCGAGAAACAGAGTGCGAAAGTATCAAAACAAAAGTGTATACACACAGAAGCCTTGTAAAAGGTCTGCCGGAAACACGAGCGTAATTAATTTTCAATTACGGTAATTAGATTCCGTGTGGTAATCCCCAATGTGGGTTGTTGGAAGGACGTCAATGCTGAGGTACAGCAAGAGTGTGTAATTTTGGGCGGGAGCGAATTTAAAAGAGGCGGGAAATTCGAAAGGAAGAATCAAGCCCGCCCTGCCTTTACCTTTTCTGAGGACAGGAGGAGATAATTCTCTGGTAAGTTTGCACGCTTCAGCAAAATTTGAACGCTATTGGACCACAAGAATCGAAAACCATTGTCTTCTGTCCGTTCCGTGTCAACTTGAAAATGAATCTCTCCCGCTTAAATTCAAGCTTTCAATCAATCAAACTTGTACTTCAATCTCTTAAAAGTTTTGCCAGTTCTTGAACAGTGACTTGAGTCAGTCAAGAATTAATTACTATGGAGGGGCTATAGAGAAAGTAGAAACTTTGTCTTTGATTATAGTTGGCAAAAGTACTAGTTTCGGATGACTAGCACGAGGCAAGCCTATGCCTTGTACCTGTGCTCGGAAATCAGGTCTCTCGTTCCGGCTTGCCTTTATTGTGTCGGGAAAGAATTATAAGTTGGTCTACAAAGCCTACAACCGACGACTCAAGAGTCTATTCACTATTTTTAGCAAATTGCTTTCTTCTTAAGAGTTTCTAAAAGGTATTGTATTTCATACTCTTGAGCAGAAAGTGTATCAGCAAAATTTTTGGGTTCCAAGTTTTACCGCACTTGGAAATCTGTAGCAGCCTACTTTCTCCCACCTGAGCGTGGATTTCATGAGACTTGAGTAAATTTCAATTTCCTGGATTAACAAAAACTTGAGGAAGCGCTTCGCTTTGTGCCTTGTGAGTATCGTTTTTCCCGAGTTTTAATTTTCGGCACGTCTCGTCGCCTACTCAAAAACTGCGTGGTCTTCAAGGAAGATTAAGTGACATGTGTATAATATGGCGGCTGAGTAAAGACAAGAGCGGGGATTTTAAATTTATTGTATATATAATCCGCCGTGTGTTTTCTCTCCCGGTTCTCCTACTCCGGATTAACCAATTTTACGCCATAAATATTCATCTCGAAAGTCAAAGTGAAACTGTCAATAGTTGTGGAACACCTACGTTCCAGAAGCTCCTGTTTCACTATAATAATTTTCTACATAAACCTTGGGCTCTTAAATTGGTTTCTTCACCACGGCAATAACTTAACTTGTTCCCCTCAGGCCGGAAACTTCTCGCTGGGACTTGGAGAGTGCAAAACGCTTCAAGCGTATACATGTATATACTTGGACGGAACTGCGGAAAGGCGCGGTAAAATATATAGGCTTTTCACCACGTCTTGGACTGGATTTCAGTCACTGGAAGAAGAACAACTTTTCCATATCCGGTTTATTAACCCGCTTGTGCCAAGAGTTAAGCTGTGATGACTTGAGGAGAAATTTATGGAGGTGATTCATGGCATATATGCACTTTAAAGTGATTTTCATATTTCGCGCCAAATTTCAGTGAAAGCATGATTCAGGTCCGCTAAGAAAAAAAATATTTTTTCAGTGGAATTACTCTTTCAAATTGAAGTAAACACTGTTTTGGCACTTTTTTGAAGTTCAAAAGTTCAGAAAAGTTCAATGAAAAACCGCCAACATATTTACAATAGTATATGAGGAAATTTTGATAAAATGAAGCCAAAAAATTCAAAGCCATGTGTAACTTAGATTCGAAAGGCTAATTTTTCAACTTTTAATTTAGTGCTGCACTGTATCGCCACTTTGACAAAAAAGTTTGTCATGAGAATCAGTGGAAATGTGAAAAAATATTGGTGCTCTCAGCAAAAATTTGCGAATGCAGAAACCTGACAAAAGTTTTCCAAAGATTCCGTATAATTCAATCGATGAACAAACTGACGGTATATACTTTTTCCTTGTGCCGACAGGAAAGTCTCGGAATCCAATAGAATTTGCTGAAAATAGAATCAAGACGCAAAATGAATAGAAAGGTAACATAGAATCAGTATGGAAACGAGCAAGAAACAAATTTCGTAAGGTAAAAGTCATATATATTTCCCGCTAAACTTTCAGTTTGGCACAAGGAACTGGGAACAAGATTACATACAAGTTGCTTGTAGTTTCCGCGTACATTTGGACGATATGCGTTTGTAAGGATACAAAAGTTATCTGACTGAAGGAGCAAAGCTTGCTTTTCTAAAGGCTAATCTAACCGAAGGTGTACAAGTTTGGTGTTTGCAGGTAAACACGTAGTTTTGAGGGAACTAAAACGTAGTTTCTTCTTGTATTTAGCGAAAGCAACGAAGTTTAATGGCGATGAATATATAAAATTGGCAAAAACTTTCAGAAACGGCGTACTTTTTGTAGAAACTGTCATAAAGCTTATATACAAAACGCTAAAACCCGTGGTGTCTCCCATTGAAATAATCCGGCACGTCACGTTCGCCATAAGAATGCACTGACTTGAATGGACACTACCGTTACATCCGCTCCATTCAACGGCATCACGTCCGCGACAAAATCTTTTG
>JAQGBJ010003571.1:0-12337 GCA_034698345.1 Sphaeridia pumilis | reverse complement strand
TGAAGATCAAGTCGCTTTCTTTTGAGTATTCCCGTCAAGTAGCTTGACAAATATGACAGTTTGAAAAGTCAGGTTTCTCCAGGATGACTTGCCTGGAGAAAAGCCGCTGGTCTTTCTTTCTTCGCTCTATGATATGAGCTTTTGAAATATGCTTAAAAATATAGAAAAATTCTCAGGTGGGCACTCAAGATGTTTTTGGCTTGGCCCGCGGTTGGTAAGACAGCAAAGACTAAAATTTCAAGTGTTGGGTCCCCCAAACTCAACGTTTTAAACTGGTGAATGAATGCCATGACTGAATTGCACGTTTAAACGGCACTAAACACTGACAACGTTTTACATATTTATCAATTTTGAAGAAATTTTCAAGAAATTTTCTTAATTTGACGTAAATTGTAAATACAAAACCGGTACCTAACTGTAGCCTAATTATGTATTTTTCGCGCGAAAACCTGAATTTTATTTTCCCGCGCTTTTGTCCCCCCAAACTCCCTCCCCAGCACCTCCTCTTTATACCCCCAGACTTCGGATCTTGCAGCTCTTCAGCACTACGCCTTCAGCTCAAGAAAAATCCACTAGAATTCCACCCGCTCCTCCACCTCCAGCTCACTTCCCAGATGACACTTCCACTCGACTTAGCGCCCAAAGTCGCTCCGCTCGCTTAGAGCCTTTGCTCCCTGACAGGATCACGTACAAGCCGAATTGATGACGTCGGTTGTCGCCTTCAGTGGATCCGACCGAAGGCCACCATCGCCGTTACCGCAGTAAGAATAAGTGTTGGCAGCCAGAGAAATTTATAGAATTTGCAGAAGACAAGACCGTCTTATTATATGGCTCTATGCATAAGCCAGATATTTGTAAAAAGTACATGGAATCCAGCAGGAGCCGTAGGAGCAACACTGTGAAAATCCATCCATATCCATAGCTTTCAGACAGTTAAACCGCATTACCGAATTCGTGTTTCTTACAACCCGGTTCGGACTTTACGTCGTCCGAAGAGCAGAGGCTTGTTCACTTCTCCGAATGTTTGGAGTCACTTGTTCAAACAGACATTCCAACTCCTAGTTTGGCGGGACAAGTAAAAAAGTTGTAATTCGTGACATTTATGCTGCGTTTGTTACTAACGGAGCGAGTTACGGGATTCGGGGGAGCGATTTCGGGGATCGCTCGTATTTTCAAAGGGCTACAAGCAGAACTGTACTCAACTGCAAATCAAGATTTGAAACTACAGCAATGTGGTAAACGGCATTAAAATGTAGCATAATTTTTTAAATCTTCAAATTCAAGTATTTTCAAGGCTTTATCAACTTGGAAGCCAAAGCTTATTAAATAAAGTTCAACCTGAGAAAGTACAGCATTGTGGTAAACGGCATTAAAGTGTAGCATAATTTTTTAAATCTCCAAACTTAATCTGAGCTCCCTCTACTTCTTCGAAAAATTCCCAACCCCGACTGCCACTTCAGTAGCAACCACGTCCCATACCCTCAGCCCAACTCTTCGAGGGGGGTCACAAAATTCAAGATGGCCGCCGCTGATAAGCCCGTAATGACTAGGACATGACATGGAAATGCCGCGGAGACGTGCATCTTTTCCAGCTTCTCCAGTCAAAACAACGGCGGCACGCCGTTGTTACTTCCATGGACATTCTCCTCTGAAAATGTCCCTTTTGAAACAACCGTATAAAATAAAAGAACAACAAGACGATTGTTTTCCATAACGAAACTCGAGACGACACAAATCTCGAAACTCATTTGTTCGGCGTGAGTAAATGATGATTGAGCAGTTAATGGCGTGTCTTGACATTGGAAATTTCTTGTTATCTTATCTTGAAAGTTTCCCCTTCTTCTCCTTCTTGTTCCCTTTGAATAACATGCGTTTGGCTGGCTCGAATCGCTTGATTGGCATCTGCGAGGACCTCACAAACTGAACCGTTTAAAAGACCGCATGCCGAGTAAGGATGAATTGAATGAATTTTGTTTGAATTTGGAACGAAACAAATTGCTCTTTTACAACTATGACTAATGGACTCCAATTGAAGGTTCGGAATGAATTGGATTCTTCGAATCCTGGACAATTCTCCAGCACTGGAACAACCTTATTTTTTCAACCTTATTTTTTTGAAAATACTCGGGCAACCGAAAACATGTATGAAAAACGCAAAACCCGGGTAACGGAAAACTTGTTCCGGTTCCGGGATTTAAAATACCCGAGCCGGATTTTACCCGCTTCGGTGATTCAAGCAGGAGAAGTCACGGAGGAATCGCTTGGGACTCGACAAGACTTGCTCAAGACTTCAACTTGCGAAGAAGGCGATAAGGCAGTCAGGCCCCAACGCAATTTGTCTAAAACCCGGGTAATTTACTAAACCGCAAAAAAACCGACTCTTCTCGTACGGATCAATTTTCAAAGGTCGTAAATACATTATCGAGTTGCAGCATCCGCGCCGTTCAAAATATCGTTTACATCGATGAGTTACAGCGGGAGCGATTCCGGATCGAAACTCGAGCACTAGAAGAAAACTAGTAACGACTTTTGCCGCAGCCTTTTTAGAGCTCGAGCGAAAATGGCACTGCCAAAAAGTATATTTGAAAACAAGACAAGGGCGGGAAACGGCTTTAGTCACTGGGACAAAGCGCCGCTTCCCGCCTTCTAAGAAACCCATTTTACACACCGGATTACCACATTTGTGCCAGTTCCAGCCTCGAATCCTTTAATTATTAACGGCAGTGCGGAGAAACGCAGAAAGCAGCAAAACCAGAATATCATCATTGCGTGACATGGCAAAGTGCTAGAGAAACAAAGTTTTAGAATTTTAGCGAAATCTAGACGCATGCATACGCTTGCGGTTTTGTAGATTTGCGTCTGTTTCTAGAATCTAGAACCTAGTCAAGTAGCAAAACAACATGTGTATTTAGCCATGTTTCTGGTGGTAAAGTTTATAGATTTTGCGGCTCTTCTTCTTCTAGGATTCCAGCGCTGGAACTAGGATATTTTATGCAGGACAAAGGATCGTTTTGGATGGCAACTACTGTTACGGTTAACGGTAATGGCTTGCTGCCTTGTTGCTAGAAATTTCAAAATAGGCGTGTATTTCGCTACAAATTTGTGGTTCTAGAAACTAGAAACTTGATAGAAATTGGGTTTAGAAATGGGCTGTAATACTGTAAAAGCGATCAGCGGTATGGATTTCCGATTGAAACTTAATATGTGTTCTAGCTCGCTGACAACGCGTCTATAGCAAAATCGTTAATGATTTAGCGGGAATCGAAATTAGGGTTCTTGGTTTCAGAAACGGCGTTTCTAAAATAGTGATAGATTCGTAGATAGTTAGGGATATCAGCTAACGCTTTAGATTCTTAGAAGATACAGTCAGAAGTCTTAGGCTAATGAAGTTTCCAAAAAAGAATTTTGGCGCGAAATTCAAAATTTCCGCCAAAATCGAAATTACCGTCCATGCTGCACTATCTTCTACCCCCCCCCCTCCCCCCAACGTTATCAAAAGTACTCATCGTCGACAAAACTTTACCCCTCCCTGAACTTGATATCCGATAAGTGCAATCAGATCGAAGCTGCCACATGTCCGCCCTCTGGTGTCATTTCCATTATTAACAGAAACTGCATCAACTTTTTTGCCTCTCGTCAGGATGAATTACGACTGCACAACACTAACATATCCCCCCTCCAAAAAAACTTTTTTCTTCACCAAAAGATATGATTGGTGAAAGCTCCTCCAGGAAGAAACAAAAGTCCATTACGTTAAGCGGGCATCCAAAATTTGCTGCCGTTACCCGCCTTTGGACAAAAAACCCGGTAACTTTTTTTCTTCTCCCTGATAATGAGATGGAACACTCGTTGCGGATAGATACACAAACTAGTCATCTTTATGTGTTCAATTCAACTTTTTTTCTACTTGTACTCTGTCCGTGCTCAAGTGTACAAAGCGGGTAGTACGTTACCCGGGTAAAAAATCTGACGCCACGTCAAGAGATACGCGGGTAAAATCTATGGTTGTGTCTGCCGCTGAAGGAATTATTATAGTTTGACAAAAAATGTGGTCTTATCTTTTCGGATTCTTTGTGTTACCCGGGTTTTATAAACCGGGTAATGTATGGACTCGCACGTGTTCGGGATTCTGGAGATGTGGTGTCTCGGGTAAAGAATGATGATGATGATTCTTGATTCCGTCTTAGATTCCCAAGGTATCTCTCAGGTGAGATGGAAATTAGCGTGCTGGAAAACCCGGGTATTAGAGACCCCGGGATTTCTGAATAAAGTTTCGGCTTTCTTCTTCCTTATCCTTACAAGGTGTTTGTGTGGGCGAGGCCATTTGCGTAATTGCTCTTCTTCTTAGAAAGTTTCCGGGCATTACGATACCCGGCTAGCATGATACCCGGATACCGTGATTTCAACCTGAATTTTCGACGCTATTGAACCGGTTCAGGTTTCTATTGAAACCAAGAAGAAATCACCTCTCGCAAAACCCGGGTATTTCGGTCGGTGAAACTCGTCATTAGCAGGGGTATATTAACTAGAGAGTTGACTGTATGGATGGGATGCGATGGTTTTTCTTTCAATAAATTTTCGTCAGTGTGTTTTGTGGAATACAAATTGGGAACAAATATGTGAGGAATGATTTAAGGCTGCATTTCTCATTGGTTTGGTTTTGGGGCTTATCAGCAGAGGCTCGGTTGAAATACATACACAAGAAACCACGGCTTTCAAAAAAGTAACCGAAGAAGAAGAAGAGGAGAAGAAGAAAAAGTAGATGCAAGTCAAGATGAAAGCGAACATGTCTTGAAAGTAAAATTAGCCGCGCGCGCGGTTTAAAAATTTCGATGAGAAATACACACTAGAAAGTGATCGGCAACCAAGATGAAGTTGAGGACGTACATATTTCTTATTGGAGAAGAAGCAGAAATTTTTCTGGAGAAACTTCAGTTGCAGGGACAAGCAATAGGTTTTCCTGGAGAATCCTGGAGAATACTGGAGAAACACGTTTAAAATCGATGAGACTTACGACTTGGAAGGTTTCGATGAATTTATTGAACCAACTTTTCCCCAAACCGCTAAATAACAAACTGGACAAGTTACAGCTCAAGAGGATCAGCAATGTTTTGTCCAGGAATCTTGAAGGAATCTTGTCCAGAATTCTTTGGAATTCTCCACGATTCCCCCAATTTCCACTACTTCAAATGGAGATTTATGAACCTCGGCGAAAAGAAGGTGTCGAAACGAAAATGGGTCCAGGCGGACCTCCAGCTTTTTAAAGTTTCAGCAACTTTACTATCTCTCCCGCCAAGAATTTTTCTAAAAGTTTCCAAATTAATTTTGCAAAGGTGTTTCAAGGTGATATGAGCGTCATTAAAATTCCCTTGAATTTTCGCTCTTCAACTCGTCGCCAAAACTCACAGAGCGGAAATGAAGTAATCAATCTCCGAGACCGCAACTGTCCAAAGTGGTTGACGCCCAACCTTCGAGAAAGTTGATCAAGTCGATCGTAAAATTTTGCAATTTTGCTTCACTTGATTTCAAAGCTCAACAACTCAACAAGTTTCGCCCAACTCATAAAAACTAAAAACGCTAGCCTTAACCACGTACATGGGAGGGCGCGCCGTTTGAATTAACCGCGCGGCTCCCGCGCTCATTAAATTAGCCGGGGAGGAGAAGAGGTCGTAAAAGGTGAGCTTTGGAACTTGTTTCAGCTTTATTATATTACAGTCATAACGTTTTCCCTTCAACTTGATAGTTTTAGTGTTCAAAGGGTCGACAGGTGTTCTTTGGAGTGTTTCACGTTTGAAAGAGTCTCAAATCAACAAAGTTCAAAGCGTTTTTGGCAACAAGGATCAAGTTACTTTTCTGTTGTTAAATTCAGACACATGTTTCAAAATCTATGAGAATTCACACACGTTTTTGCTGGGGATATCGGATATCTTATCGAAAAAAAGTAAAACGACAGGATTCACTTGTGATGTATACAAACAGAACCGCCCAACTCGATCCGTGTTTGCATTGCAGGTGATGCGGAATCACGATCAGCTACATATTCAAAAAAACGTGATTCAATTTGTACACACACTCAAGTTTGAAAAATATCGGGAAATTTTCAAGCCTTTATAAGCCAGTGAAAAATGCTCAAAGGTGCGTGAAACTAGTGGAACATGTCCCTCATTTTTTGCCACTAAAGAGCATATTCATGTCATCCTGGACAAATTTTTTACAGCTCAAAAGAAGTGGAGAATATATATAAGTAAAGAATCCTGTTCCATAAACTTGACATTAAATTGCGGTCACATTAAAGCAAGATGTGACGGCAAGTAAAGTAGAAGAAAAAGAAAAAGAGGTTTGTGTTCATGTTTTTGTGTGTTCAAAGGGTTGATTCATTCTTTGAATGGTTAACGATGCGCGGCGAGGGTTGGCGAGGACGCTGGAGCTGAACGCTGCTGGAGAAAAAGTCCAGGTGAGATTTTTATTCGGCAGGGAATATGTTTTTCAACTATGTTTAAAGAATGAAGTTCCAGTTGCAGTAGTTTAACCAGTGGCTAACAATAACTTTTGACTGGAGGTGAGCAGCATGCTGGAACGTCATTATGGACATTATGTCTGTTTACGTCCTGCTGGACAATTTGTAATGCTGTGGAGCTTGAAGAAAGAGATGCGATTACTGATTGTCAGGTTCTGGATTCTGGACTTGGTTTCTGGACACCACCAACAGAGTGTCTTGTTAATGTTAAATGTCGATTGGGCGGATGTTACTGGAGACACATCGATGGGTCGCAGGAGGAAGTCAGAGGATGCTGGCTATTTAGTTAGACGTAACGTCGAATTAATAATTAATAATAAAAATTGGAGTTCCCATACCGACCCATCTGAAACTTAAGAGAGGTTTAAAATTCTTGTTTAGAGTCTAAACGGCATTAAAGTGTAGCATAATTTCCAAGGGAAAAATAATCGTGAAACTTGGCCAACTTAAACTCGCCTCCTCATCAACGAAGCAATCGGACGGAAAGTTAATATATTTTGCGCTTCTTTCTTGTGTGTACGTAAATTTTTTTTAAATCTTTCAAATTTGTGGATGATGAAAGAAGGCGGGAAAGCAATTTTCAAAAAATGAGTTATGAATGAGCAGGTGAATTGTGACGGACAGAAAATTGTACGGCCAGATTATATACCAACATAAAGCCTCAAAAGGACCAGGAAAAACTTCTAGTGGAAAATTTTCTGGACAAGATATTTTCTCCAGTCCCCAAATTCTCCAGCGAGATACGATCAAATCCATACTGATTGAAGACGTTCAATTAACAGCAGGTAAAAATAGTGTCGTGACCAACAATTTTTTGTGACCCCATCGAAATACATATAGCACAATTGACGACGACGGCCGCCTGTTTTTGACTCTTATCCAGCAGCAGCAAATCCAGCAAGCAACCAAGTAATCAACTGGACAATATCTCGTGGACAATCAGAAATTAATTGCCTAATGCAACCCGTCGCCCAATTAAATAAGCTACATCCATAACATTGTCCAGAGCCCAAAGTGGCGTAGGCTACAAACAAGCTATTTTACTGCCTCGAATAAACTCTGGATTCCTGGACAAACTCACTGGAGAAGAAGAAAAGACAAAAAGGCTTGGCTTTCTGCCATTCATTTTTATCACCGAGATAATTATCACTACTGGAACAAAAACCATAGTTTGCCTTGTACAAGAAAAAAACAAGTTTTCTCCAGTTTTATCCAGAAAACCCGGGTAAACAAGATTGCGGCGTTTCTACTTCAGCTAGTACGTAGTCAGTTAACGCTTCTGGAATCCTGATCTGCTTCGCGGCTTCGCTTCCAGAGGAATTCAGTTAAGCGGTAAAAGCCTCACAGTTGACTGAAGTTCCAGCAGCTTTCCAGCAGGTTCAGTAAAAATTTCCTGGAGAAACCGTTTTTCTCCAGTGGCTTTGAATGACAGAGAAAAACATGATATGAAGAAGGAATGGATGTGCGAAAGATGAAATACGTCTTGTTTTGCCCTATTAAAGTACGGGAGAATTCTGGAGAATCCTGGAGAAGAAATGAGAACTGGAGGAGCCTCTTGGATATGGATCTTTATGAACCGTCGTTTCAGTACATTCATCACGAGAAAGTGTACATAAGTGAATCGTCACGCTTCACGCTGTGATGAAGATATAAAAGCTTTGGTGATCTGCTGGAGATTTCTCCAGCAGCGTTTCTCCAGCATTCTCCAGCATATCAAAAAACTTGTGTGTACTTCTTCGTCCATATCTCCAGCAACAAGAGTCCTTCTTGTTGATCCTAAGGCTTCAATAGAGATTAGTGTTTCAGAGAGGCGCAGCTCCTTCAATAGCTCACGTGCCCTTGTTTTGTCCAGAGGAAGAAATTCTGGAGAAAAAAATACTGGAGAAAAATTAGTTGCTCAGAAATCCTTTGATTTCTCTGGAGGCTGATGATGATGATGATCAAATCTATAAAAATTCTCCTTCTTCTTCTCCCCTTCCTCTCCTATAGCTCCTGCTGTCAGATTATTTGTACCAATTAGAAACCATGACGTTTTGGCTCCTGGAGAGAGGAGAATTAACTGGAGAAAAATTTAAAAGTTTCTTCTTTCTTGGCTTTTCCAAAAACCAAGAGTTTTTGGAGACAGCTAAAATTAGCTATTACGAGAAATTCGGGTGACAGGTTTACTTGAGCTTGGTTCAGTTCGAAGGGGTCGGCGGCGAAGGCGGGAAATTCAAATTTAAGCGGAGCGAAAGAGTGCAGGGTAAATCAAGCATAGAGAAAGTGAAATAGTTTCACAACTAAAATTTCCTTGATTCAAAGTCAATTAAGCGATAGTTTCTAGTTTCTCTTCTGCTATTTTATACATTTGTAGCTTTGAGGTTTGGCTCGATAGTTTGCTTTTGGAAGTTCATATAAACGAGAGTAAGCGAAAATGGCTGGAACAGAAAAGTGAAGCCAATCGACTTTCCAGTTGGCCAAAAGCTTATTGCTTTGGTTCCAAGTTGTAAACGTGCCAATGTTATCGTTTTTGACTGTTGCTTCTTTGGCTTGGCTTGCAAAAGTTTTGGCAAAAGTTGCTCGAATATTCGACTTCAGAGACTGAATTTCAGAGAGTTTTTGTGTATTTTGGTTGGCTAGTTTTGAAAGATGGTGGAATTAATAACAGAATCCAGAAACGCTTTTTGAGACTTCGAGGAAGCCAAAATATGGCTAAAAGTGTCGATTAAATCTACGGAAATTTGGAACTAATTCAACTGCATCAGCTGAATTGGTAAAAATTATGCAACAGTTGAACGCCGTTTATTGTGAGATTTTAGTTTCGAAATTTCCGCCAAGATTCGTGAGGCATCTTTAGTTCGAGGGCCGCCAAAATAAAGCGCGAAATTATTTCAAATTTTGTCAAATTTTGAAAAGCAATTTTCCCGCCATTCACCCCCCCCCCTTGAAAATGACAAGTTGCTCTCGTTTCTTTACATTCGAAAACGTAATGTGACATTCTTGCCTGAAATATAATCTCTCCTTCCTTCGCCATTAACAAAACCGGTATTTCGGTGTCATTAAAGACCATAGAGTGTAATTCAAAAACCCATTGAGTTGCACCTCTGCCACTGCTATTTCTGCTGGTTGATGATGACTCTGATGATGGAGGAGGAGAAGGATAATAATTAATTTATGATTAGCAGTTATGCCGACCGCGGGAATAATTTAAGGCAATTCTCCCGAGACGTATCATCGTTTGTGGGCAGGAGAGCCGAAAGTTGCCTCCAGCTCGACCTCTATTACTCCGGCCTTTGGGGCCGTTGGTTTAATGTGAGGGCAGTTTAGAGTAGCTGATCCCTGCCGGAGCCATTAGCGGAGCTCAAGATGACTGACTGAGGGGCCGTTCAGAAACTATGTACTCGGGCATTAAACAAAACAAAGTTGTTTCACAGTAGTAGTTCAACTATTAAAGGAGCCTCATGGACTTTGATGGAAATGAACTTATTAAAGTTGAGGAGGGTGCGGAAAGCTACTAATAACTTTGGAGGAGATTGAATGAATTCAAGTGGTGGTGGGCCTTGTTTCTATAGTGTGTTTCCTAGAATCTTCTAGAGAATTCTAATAAGTGTAACAATAAGAAGAGCTAGAAGGGGAAACTTGACAAGAGAAAGGTATGCGGAGAGAAACAAAAGTCGAAATATGTTATGAGAAAGATCATTGTGAATGATGTGTTGCCATTAATTAAAGAGAAGGCTGCAAAGGGAAGCAGAGAAGGAAGCGAAGAACAAAAGGAGGACTGACGAACACAAGTGTATGGAACTGGAACCATGAAGAAGAACAAGGACCAGAGATGGTTTTGATAAGTATAAGTTATAGAAGTTACTTTCTAGAATTTCTAGAAGCTAGCTAGTGCTAAATAGCCAACTTTCGTCAAGTTTATATTGAGAATGTGTACCTGCGGTTTGAACAAGTTTCACAGGAGCAAGTTAAGTAGTGGCGAGTGAGCAGTAGAAGCCATAAGGTACTTGCAAATAAGCGGTTAATTGCAGAGCGGCAGGTGGTAAATGGGTAAGTGGTAGTGGCGAGGAGTATTAAAGGGAGCTTCACTGAAGAGCAGGGTGGAAGCTAGGAAGACAGGGAGAAGGAGTAGCAAGGAGAGGAGCTCTGCGAAGAGTAAGGAGTCAGGAGGCAACAGTACAGAGGAGCAGGAGGAGGAGTAGAGGAGGAAGCAGAGGAGCGCTATGAGGAGCGGAGCAAGGAGTAAGGAGGCAGGAGTAGTCCCGTGAGGAGGAGGAGGAGGAGGAGGAGGAGGAGGAAGAGCAAGGAGTCAGGAGTCAGGTACGCATCTTCCTGGACTTATAGTGACACTTGCTCTATCAGCTCATCCCCTACATTCGTATTGATTTCAATTGTAGCCTGTACTGTTTTCAAGCTTAAAATATAATGTAGTGTTTCGGTGCCGTTTTGATTTGCTTTTGAAAATTGCGCTTTCAATGCAAGATTTTAAGCTTTTCTGTCAAACAATCGCGTTTTGTAGTTGCAATAATTTCAAATTCCAGTTAGCGCTGTAGAAGCCAAACACCATCATACAGGCGAGCAGCCCTACAAATGCGACAAAGTGACATGGACAAACAGTTCAACACTGGCTTCTTCACCCACGCCATGTTATTTTCCTTCCTAATTTGCTCTACCATTTTGTCCACTTCCACCTTCTCTAGCTTTTCTATAGCTTTTCTAGCAACACTCTTCTAGAGCTTAATTCTAGTAAATTTACCGTTCGCAGCAAGTGCGTCTAATGGCCATCCATTCCAAAGCCCAAGTGCTACCACCACTGAAGTCTCCTCGTCACCGCCGCCCAGTCATGTCCAATACATTACTTACAGCATTACAGCAAACAGGAGGGAAAATGAGAGGATTCCGTATGAGCCGTCACAAATATATGAGAGGGATTGAATTCATTTGTGATTTATTTACCCGTGTCAAAGTTTGGTCAGATTTATTGTTTGTTTGTTGTTGCTGCTGCTGCTGTGTCCGAAGCCTCTGAAATTGTTCCGAGAAGAAACTTGTACTCGCCTTTGAGTTTCCGGCTGATCCTAACAGAAGCTTTACTTTCTGCTTCGGACTCCTCGAAACAAAAGGTGTCAAAAGTATTGCCTCAACAAACTCAACAAAGACACAAACAAAACAAACGCCTAAGTAACGCTCAAGGCGCTCGCCACCGAAGTTAAGAGGCCTGCTGGATCCAAGTGGTGGCAACACCTGCGGTTCTGCTTATATTTGCCATTAATTACGGCCCGGCGTTAAGCCTCTTTTTACTACTTTTCCGAGAGCAGCTCTCAGCCAAAGTGTGTCTTCTAGCAGAGGTCCATAAATTTGTCGCACGTCTCCAAGGGTGTCTAGAATTCTAGACGACTTTTAGTTCTTCTAGAAAAATTCGCAACAAATTCGCAACTTGTTCTACAGGTGCCTGGTAAACCGAAGTCCAGCTGTACTTTTTGGACGCTTGAGGTCTCTCTCAACCCCCCCCCCCCCGCCAGACAGCCCAAGATAAATTACGACCCGAGCCATCGCTTTAATTAAGAGATTACATGCTCGTCTGCCGGCGTATGTATTTCAAAGCAAAAAGGCTCAAGAGAGGACGAGCAAAGAGATACAAAATAAAGTGAACAAAAGCGTATTCGAGGAGCCGCTGCAGCGTTTTGAAGTTGGTTGAAAGAAGACAACTCGATTGGAGAAAGTGCGTTTGGAGCTGCCGCCGCTGCCGCCAACGCTTTACAATGCGAAGAAAGGAGGAGGTCGACAGAGAATTATCGAGGGGAGGAAGCCCTAGTCCGACTTGACATGAGAGGATAATGCATA
>JAQGBJ010003570.1:0-12340 GCA_034698345.1 Sphaeridia pumilis | reverse complement strand
CTCTGGAGAATAACAAACAGTTGTTAACATGGTTTCGTGCCTCAATTTAAATTCACCCTTTACTCCTAAATTCAATTATGTCGCTCTCTTCATCTGTGCCTCATGTTTCTGCATTTCCGTTTTTGCGCTCTACCCCCACACACACATCAAACAAGTTTAGCCCACAAACCGAACTACATGAGCTGCATTCGAAATATTGTTCATATCATAACCTAAGGTACACTCCAGTTGCAGACTTTTCCATTTCGACAAGGAAGGTTTGTATCCCAAAAAAGTTTATTCTGGTAAACAACCGTTTGAGCGGAAGTAGAATGACAACATCAATGCTGCTGGAAAATATTTTGCAAGTTTTCGAATCTTTGCAATAATAGCTCTTATAGTACTAGGCATATGGGGTGAAAATCTGTATAAGTATTTAAAAAGTTTAATTCTACTGAAAGAGATATATGTCGCATGTCTTGACTTTCCTTCCGGGATTAGGACTATCTTTCATGCATGTCTTGCACGCGGTGTCTGCTATGTTTGTTCCCCGGGTGTATCTCGGCTCAAAGGTCTAATAGCGGCGAACCGATATGTATAATGAAAACAAAAATACTAAACTTCATAAAAATCGGGAGAGAAAACTGAAGGATTCGCGATAATATAGGGGACTTTTGATACCTACTGCTAGCAGCTTGAGTAAAGTAAAATGTTCATTGTGTGCTACAATTACGAATAAGCTTCTCTTGTCCAGATGTGAATATTGGGATTTTTGCAGGGTGGGAAAAAGTTTTTCCTGCATTGCTCAGGAGATGGAAGTTCGGCGAGCGACTTCGAAGAAAGACGTTTGCAACTGAAGCGTAAAACTGGTTGATCCTGCAACGGCTTCCAGCGCAACTGCACGGGGTTATAACTCTCATGAGGAAACCGGAGTCTTCGGAACAAAAAGATTTTGGTAGCGAGATACGCACGAAAAGTATATAAATTTAAGCCAGGATCCGTTCGCAAATGACAGGTGCGTATAATATACCGTGTCTGTTCGGAAAGGTAAACACGTTCGAAGACTGTCAAGCGAGGTTTAATGAAGAAACATGGCCTTGCCGTCGGGGAATTATTCGCGGGAACATGCAGTTTAATAGCGTGTTAAAATGATCACACGGCAGTGTGAATACAAGCATCGTTCGGCCATTTTATCATTATGTCGTGGTGCAATCGAAGGAGGAATTCAAAGTATATAACTAAATGACTACTGTTTAATACGGTTTGTGTTAACGTGCATCAGTTCTTGAATGCTGGCTGCTGACACTATTGCGTGTTTAGCAGGTAAACTTTTCTCTGATACAAAATGTTTGGAGCGTCTCGGCAGCAGCTACTTTCCCAAAGTTTAGCTTTCATTTTTGGTTTGTTTCTCCGATTGCCTCCTGAATCTTGACTTTCTGATCGTATATTGCATCAAAGGAGACGACTTAACACAACCGTAAATCCTTGTGGTGTTTACGTAGGCGACTCATGTTTGCCCCTCGAAGAAACCTCAAGTTGCTACCTGCCCGTCTGTTCAAAATAATTACCCCCAAGGACACCGTAGTCTTGTCACATCATGTTCTGATAGTTGGAAATCTAAGTCGGGAGCTTGGCTCTAAAGTTTACGAAACTTGGGAAGAAAGTTGTGTAGCCGATCCCGGATTTGAGACTCCAAAGGAGAAGCCAAATACCTATTGCTAACGGCTGTTGGACTATTGAGGCGAAAGTTGTGTATCATTGTTTCTTAGAAGGCTTTCTACAAGTTTGGCCGAGACTTGTCAAAAACATTTATGTGACCCACATTGTCAATTTGCTGGAGATCCCAGCTTTCAACGAGGGTTATAACTGCATGTAACTAGAAATCCGTCCCTTTTCTTGTTTACTTTTGCCAAAAGTTTCCGCGAATCTCTCTGGATCCGACGATTAAAACTTGAGAAGACACCTTTGTAGTTTCTTCTTCTGCTCTGCTTTCGCATTTGAGATTGAGAGAGCTACCTCAAAACTTTAATTTTACCTAAAAGCCAAAGTTGGTAATGTGGTTTCTTATGGCTTGTTATTTCATTTAGCTCGATGACAACACATTCTTAGGTTAATAAGTTTTCGAGCCGTCTTGCTCACCAAATTCTAACAAGCTTGAATGTGTATGCATTGAGGAGCTTTCAAGTAATTACTCTGAGCGAGAGACATGGACAGGTTTTCTGGAGCTGGAAGCATTGGCTTTGATACAAATGCCATGTGGAAAGTAAAAGATACTCTGTGAGAAAGGTCGCATTAAAGGCTATGGAAAGATTCTAAATCAGTGATGAATGAAGGGGTGAATTGCATGGTTCACAAGGTTCTGGTATTTATACTCCTTTAGTCAGTTGGACCTTTGCTACCACAACAGAGTTCCTGCATGTAATTCAAAGGATTCTCCAAGTCTTTTCCTTGCTAGACTGCTTGTCTCCGAAAAGGCCCATAAATTTCTTGCCCCATCAAAGCGTTACTAACGAAACACAAGAGGTTGACGTAGAAGCCCTTGATTCTTCCCTCACATCCTAAGTTGCAGCCAAGGCAGGGAACGATGTTTTGAGTAGAGAATATATACATAGGTTGGAAATTCGATCAAGAAATCAAAGCTTGGTTGAATTTCCACAGGAACGTCAATCGGACTTTTGTTTGCAAATTTTTCTTTTGGTTTTTTGGCAGCCAGTTGAAAAAGCTGCGAGCTTGAGTTTTATTAGTCTTTTAGTGCCACATCCGGCAAGTTATTTCTTTCAAGTTTTCATTCTTCTCACATAATATTCTACGATTCCTTTTGCGGTAATAATACTTGTTCATAAGCTCGAAGCTCGTCCATTAAAATTTCTTTCACAACTTTTATCTCCACTAAAACTTCCGAAATTACTAATCCAGCCCACACATCTTCTCCATTACCAAATCCCGCATCATGTAACTTTCCTCACATGGCTTTTATTCTCAAGCTCTACTTTTCACATTCAAAAGGTAGATTCATGTTTCCGGGAAAAAGTTGTCTAGAAATCAGACGCAGTTATGAGCCAACTTGAAGACCATATATTTTGGGCAGCCTAGAGCGCGCGCACCTGTAATAAATCTGGAGATTGCTGTGATGCGCTATATGCAGATCAAAATCTTGTGCAATCTTGCAGACTTTCAGTGCAACTTTGTGAAATGTGATGAACAAACTTTTCAGATTATGCCACCTTTGACTTTAAAAACGCTGATGAAAAGAGTCAATAAAGCCAACCTAGCTTCATGGAACTGGAGGTATGTTTCAGTAAAGCTTGTCGGATCCAGCAATTCCTGAATCTCACTGGCTCAAGTTGACTAGCCATTTGAGAAGCTGTCTTTCTTATTGTTTAAACATTGAGGCAATTAGCCAAGTCTCGGCTTAAAAATTAAATGACTTTGAAAGAACACAAACGAATGCAGATATATTCTGTTGTAGTTAATGAAGGATGCCTCTTCATGGGCACTCATTACGGTTGACGTGTATAATCATGTTGTCATTAGTAATGTCTTAGTTGCGGTATACGGTTTCACAGTGTTTATGTACCGCCCGCAAATGATCCCGCTGCTATAAAGCTGTGAAACGTGACCGAGACGCGTAGGTATTTTGATATTGCCAGCAAACAAGGTGTGCAGTACATTTATCCCTGTTTAGAGCTATGAATGTGCCAGTGGCATGCCATAATACCTATACAACTTCCAGTTAAAAAAGCGTCTTCCATGAAATGCATTTCTGTGTCCATGTATATGCTGTATCACGATTATCCATTATGATGGCATTCTTGGGAAGACTTGAAAATATTTGCTCATTTATCTCTCCCTTACTTTGTATTTCAACAACGTGCAGATCACGTAGACATAATTTTGCGTTTTTTGGTCATTAACGACTGCTCCAACAAAATACGTTACTTATTATTGCCCATTTTCGGTAAATGGCATGGCCAATGTAAGTCATGTTTTTCCACTTTGAAAAGATCACTGTGATCTTTTCCAGAAACCGAGAGGAGGGTCTATGCCAATAATTTACTCGAGTCAACCAACCGTTTGAAGACCCAGCAACGTACATTTAAAAGTTGAAAAGAAGAAGAAGAATATATCGAAAGTTGCTGATTTTCATCTAAACCTTTCCACCACCAGCATGGTTCCAAGCAACGACGGATATCAATGTCGATTTATGTCCAAGTCATTCCATCTTTATGCCGTTAGCAAAGGCGCATGAGAAGAAACTTTAGAACTGCTCCAGAGCATCCTAAGGCAAAGTTTTGAAGAGAAATCGTCAAACGTATTCACAAGAAGTATACGGCGACATTTAAAAAGTTAATTTCGTTTCGTCATGGAGAAGGCACAAGAGATAAAACAGAATCTCATAAACCGCAAAATGTCACCTTCTCCCTGCCAAACTAAATTTCGTCTTCCGGTTCAGACTGTTCCCGCATATTTTTTCCAGACCAGTTTTGTACTTGGTTATACGCTACTTCTCTTGACTTTTTCTACAATTTCCTCTTTCCGCAATAAAGCAAGAACTATATTTGCAATGTATCGTTCATATACATGTTTGTATTTTGGTGAAATAGGGCCATGTGTTCCAGATCTTAACTAGAAGTCGTTTCACGGATAAAATCTTTGGCAAAGTTTTCAAATGCATCACTCAAAACTGTCAACGGGGTTCAATATGTTGAGAAGTTGCCAAAAAACAGGAATTTATTGGATTACCTTCTTATTTCTTCGAGAGACAACTTTACAGCTTTGGAATGAAATCTGGAAAGATGGTTTCCGCTAGTTTTGTGGTTTACATAATCTTCAAATTATAATCCAAGCAATTTTTTTATACTCACTACTGGTTGTTTGAATGCAATATGATAATTTGCAAGGCACAAAATCAACAAGATTAGTTTCTAAATGCGCATTTATTGCTTTAAATTTGCTCGTCACAGGGATGTCTTCCCATTTTTACAAGTATTACTTTTGTTTTGCTTCGTACCCAACATGTTTCCTCACAATTGAGTAATTTTAAAAAATTCAAGAGCTAATAAGCTCAAGTCTATAGTATAGGTAAAAAAAGTTCAACGATTACACTGACTGAATTTTGTATCCTTTGAAACTGCATTGATGTTCCACTAAATGAGTATAATACTATCACAACAAGAATCCACTGATTGACTTGATCGATGAGACTATCCAAAGAAGGGCTTGCCCATCGGACCTCCCATCGGACCTGGCATTGCCATGGGTGGAAATTGCGGAGCTTGGACGTTGTTGGCGTTCGTGTTGGCAAACGTCGACTGGAAGAACGGATTGGCGTTGGCGCCTGAATTCGCAATAGAGTTGCTGAAGCCGTTGATTCCACTATTCATAGCGTTAGCGTTGCTGAAGGCTGAACTAGCGCCGGAGAGAGGAGAATTGAAGGAATTGCTATCACTTCCGGAAAATGACATACCCTGTGATTTCCAATAAGGCAAGATACAATTAGAACCAATTTTAACAGAGCCACATACATATTACCAAATGGAATTTATCACCAAGTGGGAATTTACCTGAGGTCCAATGGTCATCGTCTGGGCAATTGCCATGTCAGCATCCATGACCCCTGGAATATCGATGGCTTGAGCGTTGGAAAAGGTTCCCGTAACACTTCCGTCGGGGTTCGGGACCATGCTGAACTTGGGTCCTCGGGCTTCTCGTTCAGGTCGAACGCCAGTGGCAGACTCGCCATCAGCCTGAAAATATAGAATTCAGAATTTTAGATTATATATTTTTAAGTTTTGAGTATTCTCCAGCGTAGCGTATTCTTGTAAAAGTTACTTACCGGTAGAGCAGCAGCACGGAAGCCGAAAATAGCAAAAAGAATGACTTTAAACGTGAGCTCCATCGTTAAAATAATAATAACAGAAGCCCTCAGCTTACTTCAAGTATATATTTATAGTTAGCAAACAAAAATTCCTAGTCAAGTTTCAGAAAGTTCAGTCAAAATTTTTTAAAGCTCGTTGAAGAAACAATACGTTTCCCTCCAGTTCCTACAACTGAATGACAAGAAGAAGCTTTTGTCTTTGATTTCGCTCCACCAGTCCACCAGGACAAAATCTGCGCTTTGACCGGCTGGACAAAATATTGCATGCTTTATTTCCATGAATTTAAATACTGGATTGTTACAAAAGTATAGAATTTATACAAAATTAGCCGAGACGGTATGCATAGAGAAGTTGGCAAGTGGGATCAATTATGCTGGAATCTCCTACGGCCAGAATGCTGCCCAAAATGACCTTGGTTGAATGATGGGTACAGGTTGTTGTTATAGGGCTGCTGCTGCTGGAATCCATGATTGCCAAAACCTGGCTGTTGGAAGTTGACATTGTTGGCGAAAGCATTTGCATTAGCTTGCGACGATGAAAATAGTGGATTCGAAAACTGCGACGACGCAGCATTCGCTGCTGCTGAATTGAAGCCGTTCGGTCCTGCCGATTGAGCCTGGGCGTTGCTCTGACTGAAACCAAAGTTGTTTCCTCCAGGAAATCCACCGTTAAGGGAAGAAGATTGACTTCCTCCGAAACTGGACCCCTGCATAAATTCACGACCAGAGTTTCAATTGCACGAGTCAATTCTGCGTTTTTTTATTTCGATGTTTTTTATGATTCCACCTTTGAAAACTTACGTTTGGCCCAAAACTAAAGGACTGTGACGCTCCGAACGCTCCATTGACTCCAGGCGCATTCACGGCTTGCGAGAAGGCAAATGATCCAGAAATGGAACCGTCCGGGTTATGTTGTATCGTCAATGGAAATTTTGGCTCTACCTACGCATTCATGGAATTTCGTAATATTAAATTGGATCGTGAGACACACATAATTTACAGGCAGCGTTAGTCAAGATTTATTGAGCCCATCAGTCAGTAGTTAGTAACCGGTAACAAAAAGAATAAGCAAGCAGTTGTTAATGCAACTTTCAGTCTATTAAATTAACGCCCTCTGCCTTTGATTAAATGGAACTTGGACAGCCAAGTTCAGGTTGTTTGTATGTCCAGTCGTGGTTAGCATTGGTTTCTGAGCATTTGGTCGGTTGAAGTTGACGTTCAAGCCAAATTGGTTACTGAATGCGGTTCCACTCCCATCGTTCACATTAGCGTTGTTAGTACTGACTTGTTTGTTATAACCGCCTTGAACTGACCCATTCCAACCGACCTTAATCAGGTCGCTGTTATACAGGTAGCCGGGCTAAAAAGTTAGTTTGGGTTAAATTGGGATGTAATCTCTAGATGGATGAATTTAAATTGTTTTTTAAACTTACGGCTCCTTGTCTAGCAGCTGGCCGACAGCTTACGAAACCAAGGACTGCGAAAAGCACCACCACAGTTTTCAGATACATGTTTCTGGATTTGAAATAGTTATTACACTAACTGATTTCTAGAGGATCTGAAAGACCTCGAAAGGAATTCAAACTTGATTGAGCAAGGTTGGTCGTCAGACTTGGCTTGTTTCCACCATCGTCAAAAGATCTTATAGCTTTGTGGCGTGTCGAGAGTGATGGATAATCTTAGGTTTGTCTGTACTTACCTGTAATCATAATTTGCATGTACCCAACAGGTATTTACCGATAGCCATTGCTCGAGCAGGTGAGCAAAGATCAGGTGCAGGATTCGCATGTACGTATAGTATTGACAAAGATGCATTATTCCTTGACTTCCTAGAGTCTGACTACATAGGAATTCCCTAAAAGAATCTTTACTTTACTCTGGTCTTTGTTTCCTTCTGCATGAGAAGTATATGTTCAATATTTTCTGTGTAACAGACATTTGTATGCGAGTAATACAGGTGAATACCTCATTAAAAGGCAATTAGAGTTAATTTAGTAAGGTGCGTAGAAATAACAGAAGAGCTTCCGGATGAAGCGTTGAAACTACAACTGATGAGCTCCAATTTTTACAGCATGATAAAACGTTGGAATTTAAAATTGTTCATTAAGCCACGTGTCTTGGTGTCTGGTTTTTAATGTTGCCTCATTCTCGGATAATCCATGCTGACGTCATACTTATTGGTCATTAGCTGAATTTATGACCGTTGAAATCGATTGATTGTTTCAAGAACTATAAATCTCGTAATTGCGTCATGATGATAGTTAGAAGTTCGTCAATGTCAAGGTCATTTTAAGTTTATGAACTGTATGCTGTGACACTTTAAGCTAATGCGATTAAAACAATATGTATTTTATTATTGTTACAGGCAGTCAAGGAAGCTTTATTGCTGTCGGCATTCTTACTAGTGTGCATTAATTTTGCAAAGCGACAACAGTTGAAATTCACATGTGATGTACGGAATTACTTGATTACTCCACAACTTACAAGTACTACCAAGAATATTAACACTTTAAAAATGTTTTTACAAGTAGGTATTACTACATCTAACCACAACCACAAAGCAGTGTTAAAATGCACAATTTTCATCAAAATACAGCTCAAAAGGTAAAACAGAAATATGAGCTCAAATGCTACCTATTATATGCTATGGTTTGTTTGTACTATACAGTAGTAGATTCAGAAAAAAATGCGATGGGAAGTTGGTCCGGCGGTACTAAAAAACTTAAATTATGCGTCCTTATCAACTATTACTATTCCGAACTAAATGCGATTCTATATAGTCCTTCAGATAGTGTTCCATGGCGTTTTGTGATGCGTGCAAGTTTTTGGCTATCGCTACAGCGAGAGGGCTATCGTCCAAGTGATTTGGTCTCGTCAGGCATGCACCGTGGTTCAAAAGTTCCGAAACGCACCGAGGATAATTGCCTACTGTTGCGTACATCAAAGCCGTGTTTCCATGTTCGTCGGCGAGATCAACGAGGGCGCCCTTGGACAGCAAGTACGCCAAGACTTCTAAATGGCCGTTTGTAGCTGCGAACATGAGCGCAGTTTCTCCACCGATTCCTTGAGCGTTCACTGAAGCTCCTTTTTCAACCAGCAATTGAGCTGCAGAAAGTTTCCCATGATACGATGCCCAGTGTAAAGCTGGGAGTCCATGGGCGTCCAACTCATTCACGTTCCCGTCTGCAAATAGAAGAACTCCATAGTTATAGGCCTATACGAGCAGTTGCAAGCATCGCCAACAAAATCAATCCTTACCGTTAATGTCACCCACTTCAATTTCACCTTTCGCAGCCCTTTCATGAAAAGTTAGTGGCTGGGGTAACGCGTCTCTTACATAAGTTTGCACGTTGCCTCGTTGAAGATTTGTCAAAATGGTTAACGACTGTTGCTTTTGCTGAAACAAAGTAATAGAGTTTGATTATGTGCATTGTTGAACGACCATTAGCGGCTTTGAATATGTATTATGATTGTTTTCTACCTTATACGGCAAGAACGCACTGTTTTTGGACCCAATTTCAGGCATACTTTCGTCGTCTTCCGTGTGTCCGTTTCCGTTACTTTGATTACCAGAACTGCAGGCTTCCTTACCACCAGGATTTTGTAAGGATTCTACACTTTCAATCTTGATTTTGGGTTCGAGATCACGATTATCATTTCGCTTGGTGCCACAAATTGGTCCACTTCCACCGACACAATTCTGATGTACATGGCCCGAATTCACTGTATTCATTATATCTAATTGTGACTAGAGCCAGCACAATCAGTACAGCCGTCCAAATTCACCGTCCTTCCCCTTGGCTTGGCATCGTGCTGGGAAAATGGCTAGTGGCATCCTCAAGAAGACAAACAAATTAATGTGGAATCCTGCAAGACAAAATGAACAAGCTATAAACAACCACATAACATAATAATCAACATACATACAAGTTTTTTATTCTACCTGTTTGATGTCAAAAAAACACTTTGCGATGTTCCTTTGTTATGTCCACCAGGATAAAACTTCATCCCAGCCTGTCGTTAACACATCAATAGTCGAAATGTAGAAGCAGGTTATGCCTTTGGTTCAATGGCAAGACATTCCAGCCACTTTTCAGGAATTCTGCTTTCCGATTAATTCCAAATTCAGTGGCATATTTCCACAACCTTTAAACCGAACATTTAGGAGCGAGAATTTCATTTGACAACAAAAACACAGGATCCATGGGAAGTCTTATTTACATTGCACGTACATAATGGTAAATACGCTCAAAAGCTGGCGCTCATTACCTTGCAATCTTGCGGCGCAGATATCCTTGGGTGCTGTCTGTCTGATCTAATAAAACGTTGTGGAGTGCGTAACCTTGTTTGTTCAAAGCCGTCATTAACCCAAAACCAGCAGTTACTATCGAAAGTCTATTAGAAACAGTGGCGGCTGGAAAAAATCTACGGGTAAATTTGGTTGACTTTACGTTAACCTTTCAAGTATTTCACTTTTTCGATCAAAACGTACAAACCTATCACCAGGTCAGTACGATATCAACAACTTTCTGAAAAATGAAATCAAAATAGACAGGAATCGTCTCCCGCTCAAACATATAATAGTTTCCGACCCATATTCCGCGTGTACATATAGCATCCAGCTTCATTGGAATCGTCGGCTCGATACTACACCAGCGGTACTGGTACATCTTCACCACAATTTTGAATTCCTCAAGATTACTCTGAACGTCAAAAGCGTTCCAGTACATGGCTGGATATCCGACGCTGACGATGACAAAGCCATATATAACGAGGACTAGCACGAAGGTATTTTTGTACGTAAACAAAAAGAGGGCCGAAAGCGACCCAATGGCGATGGTCATGAAGGTCAATTTGACAACGTACAAGACTGTTGCGTTGCCAATGTTGAAAATCCTGAGAAGGACCGTCAGAGCTGTCATGTCTTGCAAGGTTAGCTGAATACGGAATTCGGAAATGTTTGATTCCTTCATCCTATCACAAAAAAATTACCAGCAATTAAATCAAACGCTTGTGATCACAGAATAAGAACTAGTCTCCTCACTTTCGGATGAGCTTGGCCGCCAATGAATTCCAGATTTCGAAGAAGCAGATATGAGTGGCCATCGCCACATTACAGATCGCCGCAGCCATAACGAGAGTCGCGAAGTCAGCAGCTATGGCGATTGCCATGAGCGTTATGTGAACAAGTCCGTTATCAAGTCTCCCGCTTTCACGTAAGTAATGGGGGAAGAAACGGAATTGGAACTTGATTATCGATGGACTTAAAAGATGATAGAAGCAGCATGGGAGGACAATCAAGTAAATGGAAATGGCGCTCGAGTACAAGACCAGGTTCTGTAGTTTCGGTTTTGCGGAAGGCATATCCCCTTTGAAGTGAACCAAGTTCCTCCACAAGAGGGCGAGATCGGCGTCATGCTTGATCAGGAACAAATAACCTGCCGTCGAAGTTGCAATAAACGTGACTACCATGATCACATGCTGGATAAGAACAATTTCCGTCAAGTCGGGAGACATGGTGATGATTTCAAAGGCCAGAATGCAGGGCACGTAGATGGCACGCAAAATCAGCAAGAACATGCAAAAGTGTCGATAGACGAGTTTTAAAGTCGATGGGGTTTTGAAATCCAGTGGGAACCCGAAACACCAGGACAATACCTTGAAGACTTCCAAGTTAACGCTTAGAGCGCGTTCGAAGGTTATGAAATTGAAGTTCATTTTTGTGCAGACTAATACTTTCCCGTTCAGATCGAGCTACCCGTTGATGCCTTGCGAAGCTTTGGATGGACTGAAGAGTTTTTCCAGATTCTCGTTTCTTATATGAGACTTATTCAAGCTGATTACAGCTTGTTGAAGGTTACAGGTTGCAGCTGTCACCTTGAGAAATTAAGAACGTTTGATGGACAGCTTCAGCACATGCATGGTTAGATGACCGACAATTCCATATCTGATTACTAGCGCTTGAGTGACGTTGTCGTCACTAGCCATCAACATGAAGGCTTAATTGATACCTTGGTACTCTGTCAATGGTAATATGCACTGGTACTTTTAATCAGTTGCATTAAATCTTTTTAAAAAGTGTGTCACTGAGAAACAAGCTAAAAATACAAGCTAAAATCTGTAATTATTGACCAGGTTTTTCAGCAACTGTCAGTTTTTGAGAACTCAAGACTGACGTCATTTTCTCCAATGATTGCACTCGGCCTTCGTCTTCTGAAATGGCACGACGCATTCTTCGTCCCCCTGCTGAATCTGAAGAACACATTTTGTCGCACGTCTTGTAATTGCACATTTTGTCTTCTGACATTGGACATCTGCTAAGTAAGAGAATGTAATAAAGGAATATTGTACAATGCCCTGCAATGGTTTAACAATATCATGGAGTTGACTCACGTCAAAATGTCTTCTGAAGATATGCGGCTCGCTGCAGTCACACTTCTAGAACTTTTCGTACAAATAGCAGTAGAAGTCCTCGAACAGGTC
>JAQGBJ010003569.1:0-12342 GCA_034698345.1 Sphaeridia pumilis | reverse complement strand
TCGCCATCTGACTTGGTCAACCTGTCCATTAATCAACTCTCTCCAATCTCTCTCTCCTTCCCACTCTCTCTTTATAAGGTTACATTTAGTTTTACACAAATACATGTAATCCTTGATTCATATATAAGGGCCCTCGGCCCTCAATAAAGACAGTCGATTACGACCCGTTACTCTGCCCATATCAATTGTGAGCTCAGCCTTAATCTTTCTCTACAGAGAATCGCTGCCAGTCCCGGCAGAGACCCCGCCACTTCCCGTCGACGACGCTGCGCCCTGCCAAGCAGTACATACGCAGTTGGCCGCTGCCTTGTACTAGCGCTTCGACCACGAACCGCGTAAGTTTCTTGCCTACGACTAGTGCAACAAAAACTCTCGCTAAGAACCGAAGCTTATTATCTGCAAGTTGTGCAATTTTTTGCTACGACTTAGAATCACTTGGCCAGGCCAACCTTTGACGTCACCCTAGACGATGTCCACCCATGTCTGACCAAGACAAAGCCGATAATTCATTCACGCCCTCACCGGTGACTTTAAGAAATAAGAAGAAGATTCCGAAGGTCCCTGCGTCCAGCCTACCTGTCTACCGTTCGGAAGGAGAGAAGCAGAAGAAGAAAAAGAAGAAAGAAAAAGACCGACAACGACCAGGGACCGAGTCCGAAATCGTGGTCAGCGATACAGCCGCCACATTAGCAGCCCTGCATCTAGCAAGGCTTACCAAGAGCCTCAACAATCAACCAGAAGACAACCCTGAGCCATCGGCACCGTCAGCATCCCAGTTCAGTACACTGGAAAGAAACGAGCACACCAGTGCTCCGAATGGTCAGCAACCTGAAGAAACAACAACACCAACTGAAGAAATCCAACCGTTGGACGGACAAACAATCCTAACGCCAGCCCCCTCGACCCAAACTCCTTGTCAGTACAACGACCAAACTACAGAAGTCGTGAATCCCGACAACGCGGATCCCTCGACCGAGACTTCTAGCTCCGAAAGCGAAACTGCAGTGGGCAACAAGGAGTCCAGAATCAACTCCGACAGCCAAGAAGTGCAAAGCGAAGAAGAGCAGTCAAGGACCGTGGAGCAGAACAGTGAGGAATCCATCTCCGAATTACCCCACGACAGTCCGTTTCGTCAAGTAATACCAGGGAAGCCCAACTGGGTCAACCAATTCGCGTTCTACGAAAATAGACATTTCTCGCCAAGTGAACTTATAGAACACGACAACTTTGCAGCCTATTACAAAGGAAATACTACAAGATTTTGGGGCGACGAAGCTATACGACGTAAGGAATACGCAACGATCGAACCATCACTGTGTGAGTTCTTCCAAGCTGTAGAAATCATCGACGCAGACCAACTGCAAATCAACGGCGAGAAATATACTATCAACTCAGTACACGAGCATCCCGAGCTCAACTGCACGGCCGAATTATTCCGTTACTTTCTAGGCCGATACAACCCGAATGCTGCTGGAAGGCTACGCCAAGCGGAAATAAAGTCGATCCTAGACGCATGTGAACTGGTCATCGCTCCAAGGAAGTCGTTTTGGGGACTGCAGTACCAAGAAACGTTCTACCCATTTGACAAACTCTACGACGAATCACCAAAACTCAGATACGCTCTGAGAAACCAACGAGTGGCACTCTATTGGCAGATCGAGCAACGGAAAGACGAAGCATTAGCAAAACAGCGTGTACTACCAAGAAAGCACGTCCTGTCGACCGTGGATTTAATTCACACGACCGACGGAAAGAGCCCAAGTGTACCGAGGTTCCTTTACCAAAATCAAATTTTGTCACCAAACCAACTGTGGCTCGAATTTGAATTCTTCATATCGTTTACTCTTGAAGAACTCGATAACGAACTTCAACGCCTAGTTGGCCTCGCGGAGAAAAGAAAAATCAAGTACTACCTCTATAATACTACCATCCGTGCTTGTGACGTCATCAAACCTACATCAACCGTAGCAGAGTCTACTACGATCAACACCGCCCACAGCCCCATTCTAGTAAGCAGGGGATTTGGTGTCACCTATCCACTACCAACGCCTCCAGGTGACGTTCCGTCGAGAAGAAGATACAGTTTCACAGAACCAGTACTTAATCTATCACAAGTGTTGAACGCTTCTGTAGACAACGCGACTTCTAATCAACACCCTGCTAACGACGAAACGACTAGCCCTACAGAAGAAGAACTGAGTGTGGAGGCCCCTGGAAATAACGGCGCTCCTCAGACAGCCACAGCCACCATAGAACAGTCCACCATGGCGAACAGCACGGGTGCAACAGGCACCGGCAGCCTAGGATCCTCCGGCGACACATTTGGAACAGGAAACTACGGGAGATCAACGGGCTCCATTTCCGGTCAATTGGGTCAAACAACTGGCAACACGTCCGGTTTCAATACGTCCGGCCATCTGGGTCAAACGAATGGCTCCTCGTCAGGTTTCAACACCTCTGGCAACACGGGACAAGGAAATACCAACAACAACCATACATACTTCGGCCGGCCGTCCAATAACAACAACAATAGCAACCAAAATGCTGGCAACACCAATGGTCAACAATCCAACAACAACTTCAACCAACGTGTTATGCCTTCCTTCAACTTCTTCAAAGCTGAAAGTACGCGCTTTACAGGAAAGGAGCGTGAGTTCAAAGCCTGTTCTAGATTCCTTCAAGAATATGAAGCCATGGCCCGTCAGTTTGGCTACCACAGCGACGATGAGAAAATCAACGCCCTCAAATTCTACGTGAAAGACATAGCACGTGATTGGATTGAAGAGAAAATCACTGAACGTGAGACAGCCGTTCTGAAGTCAACTTGGAACCAATTTAAGAAGCAGCTCGAAGACTGGTTCCTCAGCTTGTTCGATCCAAGCGTAGCCCGCATGCAAGTTTACAATCGATACAAGTCTCCAAGTGAAAGTGTCGACACGTATTTTTTCGCAATTATGGACCTCTGCAAACAAGGTAACATCAACGAAGCGCCCATGAAGATAGAACTCGTCATCAATGGTCTACCTGAAAACATTCGCAACCGCGCCCTCGACAAGCAGTTTCTCAACACTGATCAACTCTTGGCCTACTTGCGTAAAATAGAAATCGCTGAGAAGAAAGTTACTCCTCAAACAGTGTCAGCGATTACAGCAACTGGCTCACCCACATCTTGCTGTGACAGTCAAAATAATTATCAACGACTCCAAAAGAAATGCCAAGCTCTTGAGAAACAAGTTAACGCCTTGCGGGGACGTCCCACTTACCCTCAGCAGTCATCGAACCAAATGCGGGGACGGCAAAACCAGAACAACAACAACTTTCGCTCATTTAAAAATCAACAGTGCAATAACCCCAATTGCAACCGACAAGGAGCTGGCCGTCCTATCAACCGTAATTCAGGATACAACAACAACTCCAATGGAAATCGACGACCATTCCCGAACAACAACATGAACAGCAAACCAACCTACAACCAACAAGGACAGCAACAACAAAATCGCCGCCCTGTAGGTAACCAACAACAGCGCCCTTCAAAAGGCTATCCATCGCAACAGCAGCAAAAACAATACTGTGGCCACATGGTGAATGCAGTCACGTCAGAAGACCAGTGTGGAGACCATCAATGTCATCAAGGAGGAGAGGAAGCTCATTATGACAACGATCAACAATATCAAGAAGGATGTTGCGACGAAGAAGATGATGGTGAATACGAATACAACGAACAATATGAAGACACCTGTGACCACTCCGACCAGTATGAAGACAACGAGCAAAACTTTGTGGCCAGCCTACATAGTGATAAACTGCCATCCGGAGCGGTATTCGTCAACGCCCGAATCGCTATTAACAACCCCAAATGCCCCGATCCGGTCATAATGTCACTCTGCGATTCCGGAGCCGTTGTATCGCTATGTAAGAAAGATTTTCTGGACCAACTACTAGCTGAACGACCAGATGATGATGCATTACACTTGCTGTATCAACCAAAGCATTCCAAAGTCTATGGAGTCTCCGGAGCCACGCTAGAAACCTTCGGTACAGTCACACTACCGATAGCACTATCCGACGAACAACCCAAATGGATTAAATTCACAGTTGCTAGCTTCCAACTCCGAAGCCCTCTGATCCTGGGTTGTGATTGGCTCCAACAAATGCAAGTATCCATCTGCTTCGACACCAGGACCATAAAATTCCCTGAAACCGAAGCCCATCCTAATCGCTCCGAAGTACTACTTCGTCAACACCAAGTACCCTTTGTCATGGCCATTACCGAAGAAAACGAAGAAGATGAACAGCCCAAGCTTCTCGCTAGATAGACCTTTGCGAAGACTCAAGATGAAATTTTAGGGTCATACAATATAGTATGTGCCGAAAACATAGAAGAAGTTGCCCCTACATTCACGGATGCAGAACTGAGTCAGTTCGACATCAACCCAGAAGTATCCGAAGGGATTCGAAAACAACTATTGAAATTCTTGAAGACACGCCGCAGGACTTTCGCCTACAGCCTAAAAGAAATCAAGACCACCCACTTGGTAAAGATGAGGATTGAACTAGAAGATGACCGCCCTTTCCACATCAAAAACTACCGAAGGGGTGAAAAAGAAACGCAAGTTCTGCAAGAGAAAGTCCAAGAACTTTTGGACGGCGACATCGTTGAACCATGTGAAAGCCCTTTCAACACTCCAATTCTGGCCATCCCTAAACCTCATAGCTCGGAATTAAGGGTCATTTCTGACTTCCGCCGGTTGAATCAAGTTACGAAGAAGATGTACACTCAACTGCCAGACACCGAACTCATTCTGAACCAGCTGTGCGGCAGGCGCTATATCAGCAAGTTTGATTGCACCAGCGGATATTACACCGTCGAGTTATCACCGGAAAGTCGCCAGTACACCGCTTTTACAGTGGGCACCAACCAGTACCAGTTCAAGAAAATGCCCATGGGGACCGCAAATTCTCCATATGTATACACCAAGCTAATGAATAAGATTATTGGACCAGTCCACAATGAAATCAACAACAAATACGACTCAGTCGCCTTCAACTTCCTTGATGACATAGTGATCGCCAGTGATAAAGCCGAGCTACACTTGAAAGCTCTCGAAGTTCTTTTCAAAGCCCTAGATGAAGCCAGCATCCGCTTGAAACCTTCCAAAAGTTCCCTCCTCCAATCCGAAATTGAAATTCTTGGACATCTAACCGGTCTCAACGGCATTCGCCCAAACCCAAAGAAAGTACACGCCTTAGCCAACATGGCTGCTCCCAAAGACAAGAGCACACTGAAAAGTGCGCTAGGCGGATTCTCGTACTTCCGCCGCTGGATACAAAACTTTTCCGGAGTAGCCCAGCCACTTACCGACTTACTTCGCGGTGACCAGCCGTTCGAATGGGGTCCGAAACAACAAGAAGCTTACGACGAACTAAAACTGCGTCTCACCACAGCACCCATTTTGGGAAAGTTTGTAACAGACAAGCCGCTAATTTTGAAAACTGATGCTTCAGGAAAAGCAGTTGCTGGAATACTCCTCCAACAACAGGGACACGACGAAAAAGAACTGAAGATCATAGCCTGCCATTCAAGACGACTCAACAAATTCGAGGAACGCTTCGGAGTGAGCGAGCTAGAGTGTCTTGCGGTGGTTGACAGCCTCAACGCCTTCAAACACTATGTATGGGGCTGCCCAAAGATCGAAGTTCATACGGACCATAGTGCCCTGGTATCTCTTCTACACCTTAAGCACTGCGTCAATAGTCGTATCCTCCGATGGAGCCTCAAACTACAGCAGTACCCTCTAGTGGTTAAGTACTGTAACGGACGTCTCCACCATTTGCCCGATGCTTTATCGAGGCTCAGCCCAGAGTTTGTGAGCAAAATACAAGGCAAGGACCGTACCATTCCAGAAGAAGATCGATTTTGGGTTGGACTCATAACCACTGAAGACCTACGCAAGCAGCAGAAGCTTGAGTTCCAGGACATCATTACAAAAGTCCGCAATGCAGGTGATAGATGGAAAGACTTGGTCCTCCGCTACGACATCTTAATGAAGAAAGTCAAGACAGAAGAATTGGTATTCGTGCCAAAAGCCATTCGACCAGAAATACTACGGCAATTCCACGATCATCCACTAGGTGGAGCTCATACCGGTCAACTACGAACCTACCTGAAGATAGCGAAAACGTACTTCTGGCCCAACATGAAGAAGGATGTCTACAAGTATGTGAAAACCTGCGACCTTTGTCAAAAACGGAAGGCGGGAAACCATCGTCCGTACGGCTTGCTTCGATCAACCATTCCTACCGGTCTACTTCAAGATGTATATATTGACCATATCGGACCATGTAATAGCACCAAGGCCCACAACCAGTACATTCTCACGGTGACCGAAGCCCTCAGCAAGTACTTAGTAGCCATTCCAGTGCGTGACACCAGTTCCGAAACCACCATCAAAGCTCTATACGACCACTTCCTAACGATCTATGGATGTCCAAGGGTCATTCATACTGACAACGGAACCGCTTTCGCTAGCCAACTATTTAAAGACACAATGGCTGGTTTTGGGATTCAAGTCCAGTACTGTTCGCCCTACCACAGCATGGCCCAAGGCTCTGTTGAAGTAGCAAACCGAATGGTGCAGGACATGCTTCGCAACTACACGCAAGAAAAACCGGAAACTTGGGATCAATACCTAAGCAGCGTCTGCTTCACACATAACATCACGCCCTCCTTGGTAACCCAACTAGAACCAGCATTAGTCCTTATGGGTTACGTGCCTCGAGCTCCTGGACACCTGATCAGTCCAGCAGTAATCAGTCATCAAGACAGCCAGCACCGTCTCCATCAAATTGAAGCAGCCCGACAATTAGCAAAACAGAACATAGAAGCCGCAGCACAAGCTAGAGAGCAGTTCTATAACCAACACCGTATGGAACAGCATTTCGAAATCGGACAACGAATCCTACTCACTTTTCCGCAACCTGCTGCCGGAAAAGAAAACCCAAGATGGCGCTTGAAATTCACCGGACCGTACATTGTCAAAGAAAAAACGTCGGACACGACGTACATTGTTGATCCGGACCCAAAAGCACAACTGCTTCATCATCAAAAGCCTGGAATTCGTTGCCATGTCAGCCGAATGCGTCCCTACGAAGAAAGAAAAGAAGAAGAAGTACTAATGCCTCCCAGCAAGGATCCAGCGAAGGATATCATCCAACAGCCTAAACCAACAACTGTCCGCCGGTCTCGACGTGTCCAAAAACTATCGCCAATTACCAGTGCCATCTACCTGATGTCCATTCTATCTGTCAGCCTCGCCTCTAAACCCGTGAACTACACTGTAAATCCTGGCTTCACGCTCCGAAAATTGTTTGACAAAGTCTTATATGTCAAAACGTTGCCGCTCTACTTCCATGTACACCTGGATGTAAGCCTCGAAGATGTGTATCATGATTCTGCCAAATTCCAAGGTATTCGCGATTCATGTTCAACAACGGGACTACATCTGACCGCCGCCCATCAGTCCTACCTGAGCAGCTATTGCAGTGCAATGAATGTAGTTTATAAAACTGTCAAAAACTCCTGGAATCTGGAATCAGCCACACTTCAAAACATCATCAAAAGTTACAGGCAACCAGCGGTAACCGCAAGAAAGAAGCGAAACGTAGAGCAGCTATCCAACTGGGACCCACGGAAGTACGAAGGACACTTTCTTTCGTGGGCGCTTGGAGTAGCAAGCCAAGATTCTTTGAATTCTATGGACGCTAACATATCCGACCTGACTGAAGAAGTAGCTAACATCCAAAGCCAAATAATGCCAGACCATCAGAAACTGATCCTACAACAGGAAGCGATTCAACAACTACGCAACTACACCGCCACCAACTTTGCTACCTTGCACTCCGACTTGGCCGCAATAGCTACTCTTACCACTATCAGTTCGGACAACGACATGGCCGCAGTAGCCCGTATTGCCAACAGCTTCATAACGTATGCCCAACGGAACTCACAAAGGCACACTATGAGTTTTCAAATTCACATGCTTAATTCAGCACTTCAAAACTGTCAACTGGGATACCTCCCAGGCGCTTTGATACCTAAGGATGTACTTCAAGCAAAGCTACTCCGCCTGTTCGCCAACGCTGCAGAACATGGTTTGAGACCCGCTCTGAAGACACCTGAATTCACTCACAAGTACTATCAAGCTAGAATTGCGCAGTGTCGACTGGCAAGTAGCAACACTAGTGCTGAAATTTTGGAGATAAAGCTTAATGTGCCCTTTGTTCCCGTTCAACTGGAAAGCTTTGAAATCAAACGAGTCATTTCCTATCCGTTCAACTTCCATGGAGCCGTTTGCAAAATCCAACACGACGCCGAACTAGTGGCAGTCAGTAAAGATGCCATAGTACCGATTCCTCCCCACCAACTTCAGAATGCAGACCGTTCTTTAGTCTTCCTACCGGAAGTGAGTGAAACCTTTGACCTCTCTCATCGATGTCTGTCTCTTTTACACCGTGGAGGAACCGTGGAACAACTCAGTCAAAACTGCCAAATCAACTGCCGTGACACCATCTCCGACAGCTATTACATTACCCGGTTAAGCGATACGTACTTTGCTCTAGCCAATATGCCCGCCAACTCCAGGATACGATGTCCAGACAGAGATTTCGACATTCCAACCACAACTCATGGAGCCGTCATGATGACCTGCCCTTGTAATTGTACTTTAGTAGTCAATGGACGAACAGCCATCTGGAAGCGCAGCCCTTGTTCCATCACGGAAGCTCAAGAAGTCTACATCCAAATTGCCCTGCTTCCAGCGTGGACCAAAATCAATAATACCATTTCCCTCTTTGACTTCGAAAAGCAACGCACGACGCCAAAACTAGCACACCTGCTGAATCCTGAATGGAAACGCTTGGAACCTACGGTCAACTCATCCGTCATCTACAGCCAATACCTCCACGAACTACATCCAACCGCCAGGCTTGCACGTCAAACCACCGGATCGGCCACCACAACTTGGTTAGCGGTTCTGACCGCTGGTCAACTCTGGATTATGTATCGCCTCTTCCGTGGAAACCAGGCCTTCACCCCGTTAGCCGTGATGCACGCCGCCCATGCTATGGACCTAGGACAGTGCGACGCAGCAGCACACGCCATCAACGCCGTAGCTATTTTAGTTAATGGAATTTTATTTCTAATACTGTCTATTTTACTATTCATTCTAGTTCGCCGTAACAAGCAGGTGCACGAGCGTCTCATAGCGCTCAAAACTGAAAACAAGTTGCTGAACGAAAGTATGCGCCAGGTCATCCCGAGTTTGCGGGCTACGGACCACAACCGGGTGTATCCGTCATTGGCTTAAGAACTTCTACAAGCACCAACCAACACCAGATTGTTAAGACATTTTTTTGAATTTTATTACTAACACTAGAATTTACTACCATTTTCAACATCTAGTACATAGTACAACTACATTGCAAAGAATCTTGTTCATTTGGGACTAATTTTTTTCTAGCGTCCCAGTCTCCCAGTCACTGTCACTACAGGCAACATTTTTTCCGGTTAGGCCGCTTTCAGATTCAGTATCGCTAGCTTTTATCACATTACGCCTACCGTTCAATTTTTTACGCAATTCGTCTTGGAAGACTGGACCAGATTTAGTAGTGACCGATTTTTCAACCTTTGGTTTCCGCTCAAGTGTTTTCTTTTTCTTTTCGGCTACAATTTGAACAGGAGGAGGTACGGGAATAGATTTGCTACTAGAAGGCATTGAAATTTGATCCTCAACAGTTTGACCTCTCAATTTTGCCCGTTCCCTTTCATAATGAAGTGTCATTGCAGTGCCCGCATTCAACTGTTCCAATCTAACCCCACTAGCGGGATTCCCTTTTCCTTTCAAAGTGCCCATTTTACTTGTTGACTCCCTTTCAATAGTCACCTTGGTTTCGACTTGAGCGTGTCCTACGTCCTTTCCTACTGACCTACACAAGTAGCTATTTTTCAACTCCATCTGCCGCAACCTTTCTACTTCCTGTTTAACCCGATTTTCCAGCTTCCGGTCAAGCCTAGCATACAGATCGTTATACTCTACTTCACTAGCCACTGTAGACTTATACACACCTGAACCATGTCCCGACACCGGTCCCATAATTACAGCATTTATCGAGTTAGTGGGTGTAGCGTAACCATTAATAATTTCTACCTCTTGTGGACCGCTTTCGGTATTAACAATTCTAGTTTCAATTCCAGTAACAGTTGAGCTAATATCGATTTCCGCTTTCGTAGACCGCCTTAACGAGGTAAACGGAGCTCTCCATAACGGCTCGCCATTTTCTGTCACAGTCAGTAGAGTTGCCCGCAGATCTCGGAATTTGCGACCCAGGTAGTAGAATCCGACTCCTAAAAATAATTAAAATTCCATTAGAATGCAGTTCAAGTTACCAACAGGTGTTTAGAAATAAGGATTAATAGCCTTACCAATTCCTACTGCCGCTACTCCTCCCAACACGCAACCGACCACCCACCACCAGGTCCATTCAGTCACTTCCCGATCAGCAGGGATTTCGATGGTGCTGTCGTTGATGTAATAGTCAGGTAGAATTTGGTGGCACCAGCGCTCGTTGAGAATCGACCTTGTCTTGTGGTCATAGAGTTTCTTTGGAGCTTCTTGAGCGTCTGAAATAATAGCAGCGCAGAAATAATTAATTTTGATTTCTAAATTTTTCCAATTTTTTAAAAACTTTTGAACATATTTTACTTACTTTCACAATACGACATAGCCAGCGGCAGGCTTTCCACAACAACATACCGACAACCAGATTTCAAACAGCTAGTGCAGTTCCAGGTCAACTCGCAGAAGACTGAAAAACAAAACAGGAAAACAATCAATACCAGTTTTCACTTGATTTACATTTTCTCGAACAAGTACAAGCTTTCAAGCCTTTCTCAAAATTTCTTGGTTAGCCTTTGTTAGTTAAAATACTTACAAGACTGTGCCAATTGCTCCACAGTAGCGCCAACAATAACCTCAGTAGCCATATGCAGCAGCAGCAGTAGCACAATCAATTCTATCCACACTAACACCCTCAACTTTTGCTTCCAAGCTAAAAGCATGTTTTTCACTTAAAAACGCAAAACTTTCTTCAAGAACCAAATTCCAGTACTTTGTCAGTCTCCAACCACGGCTAAATCACAATTAATCTTGTTGTCTACTAGAGAAAATTTCTTCTCCCTGCCTGTCTGAACTTTTGCTCCAGTTAACCCACTTTTTCCCATACCCACAAGCGAATTTGCGGATTTTGCAAAAAATTTTGCACATGCAATATAATCATAATTCACTTACCATTGACTTAAACCAGTTTCCCTGCTCCTTAGTGGACCCACACACTTTTTGCACACTTTCGCACTTTTTCGCACATTGCACACTTAATACAATAACACACGTTTGCAAATCCTCATTCCCAACGCCATTTCAAAATTTCCCATTGCAAACCTCAGCTTTCCCGTCTTACGTCGCTAGCCGGCAAATCTCCGATCTCAACCCGGTAGAAAAGAAATCTCTACACTTGGCAAGGGAAACGCGTCCATTCTAGGAATGGATCACCGGTCCCGCCTAGGCGGATCACCTATTACCAACCGACAACAGCAGGTCCACGAAAATATTGGTTCACAATTTTCCATTTCAAAATAGCGTTGGTTTTTGACTTCAAATATTAAAATTTAATTTTTGCCAATTTGCCAAAAATAATTTTTGCGAGCGGGAGAGCAGCTGCACTTTGCAGTTTGAAGTCCAAGAACAAAATGAACAAGATTCGCCATTCAAGTTCAATGTTATGCAAAAAGTAGATATATTATATCATCCCACATATTCAGTCAGTCTGACTTGTTTACAGGATATACTTTTTAAAATGTATCATCTTTAGCATATGTTAAATTACCACATAAACATTGGATGTAAACACCCTGTTGAGAGTGCATCGGCAGAGACATTTGTATAAATCTCAGCCGATTCGCTTCCCCACAAGGTGTATCAGCAAATCAGCAAATATTAACCACAAGAAAATTTTCGTAAGGATATACATGTAAGTTTAAGAAGAAGAATTTTGTAACCTCTTCCTATCTTTAACATTATGCAACAAAATCAGACATGTTGACCTTGCAGTCACGTAATGTCGCGTCATCAATAACTTGTCTCGCCCATCCCAGACACAGGTATTAACAAGATATGCACTGGGACAGCGCAGCTTTAAAACGCCGGGCTGATGATATGCCCTTTTTAACCAGATGGCAATTTCGCCATCTGACTTGGTCAACCTGTCCATTAATCAACTCTCTCCAAT